>JAHBCN010000013.1:463778-589307 GCA_019359885.1 Listronotus oregonensis
TACTAGGTAAGATATACAATATTAAATGCTAAAGAAACGTGAATTCGTAAAATCCTATCTCTATTTATTTAAACATAGCCAAATAACTTTCTAATAAATTATTGTACTAGAAAACCATTTTATAAGATTATTTTTAAAGTTTAAAATAAAAAATTTTACTTACCAAACCTATTTTGTTATGCCCATAGCTTATTTTGATATTGCTTAATACACCATAATCTTAACCGTAACACAAAAAAAAATCTACCAAATTTTAAAATAATTTTTATTCATTAAACTGAATTTCTTTTGTAAATTAAAATATTCTTCAGTCGGGCATGTTACAGTATTATATTCCACAATAAATCCACTGGTTTATGGAGAGAACAAGATGTTTCAGTATTTATATCATAATTTATACATTTAAAAAAGCAATTGTTACCTAGGTAAGGTTAATATTTACTGACATGAAATGATGTCTTATTTTTAGAGTCCTCAAAGAAAAGAAGAATATCCGCGCAGACAGATGTATCTTTACAATCAGAATCAGAAAGTGGCAGTTCAGATAGTGAACCAGAATTGCCAAGGACACGAAGTGGCAGTATAAAAAGTGAAGAACCAGATGTAAAAGTTTATAGAAAACGGGTTCCAAGACCTGCACCTCCTGTAAGTTTCAAAAGCGAAATAAGTAATAATCAGTAATTTTGTATTGATTAGTAACTACATTTTTTAAATTGTTTCATTAAGAATTTCAAAAAAAAATTGCTAGTGATAAAATACCACTTTCCAATACTAAGAATATTTTAAATATAAATCAATCAGTTTGGCATATTATAACATTTATTCTCTAATTCTAGCCCAAACCACAAAAACGAAAAGAACCGATTAAAGAAGAGGAAGAGAGTGAGAAAGAGGAAGAACCCGAGAAAATAACTAGAGAAAGGAGAGTTAAGAAAGTTAAAAAACCTGCCGATAAATCAGCAGATGAGAGTGACGAAGAGGACAGCATCGGACATCCAAAAGGAAGAGACTTCGATCTTAACCAAATACGATCTGAACTTAAAGGGTTCTCAAAAGCTCTTAAAGTACCCACAGTCGACGTTGAAAAAGATGGTATTTCATCCTCTGATGATTCTTCGGTAAATGCCATTTTACAAGTTAAAGAAGAAAAAGTAGAAATTAAGGTTAGTAACTTAATGTGATTATATCAATTTAAACAATTGAATTTTTATTTAAATTAAAAAATATATATTTTTTATTTTAAAGGTTGAAGAAGAAGATGAGCTAACACCTAAACTATCTCTGAAACGACACTCGCCAAAACTAGAAAAGTCATCCAGTTCTGAAGATATTTATGAGTTCAAAGAGCCAGAACCTTTTGAATTCGAAAGTAGATCAAAACTGGTTGATGATAAAAATGTTAAAAAGCGTCTGCCGAGAATCTTTGAGGAGCTTGATAAATCTCCCAGAAAAAGAGGAACAAAATCGCCACTATCTCCAGGTATGCTTAATAATTTTTACTTTTGGCGTGACTTTATTGTTAAGGTTCTGGCCCACTAGAGCGACGCGACGCGATTAATGCATCAGGGATACTTGACATGTAATCAAATCGAAGTCCGCCCATCTAGGCGAATCGAAGCGACGCGACGCGACACCTCGAGACAAGCCGGGAGAGCAAGCAAGCGACAATGTCGCGTGGCATTCGAGTCTCATCGTCCTCCTTCGGGTATCATCGTGAAGAATCTCACATGTTGCTCTGTTCTATTATCACTGCATTTGTTTATTTGTTGTTATTTTTGTGATATTTGTATATATATATATATATATATATATATATATATATATATATATATATATATATATATATATATATATATATATATATATATATATATATATATATATATATATATATATATATATATATATATTTTTAAATTAATCAAAATAAAAAGTTCTTTAGTGGATTCTGATTTCAAGGTATGTAAAAGCAACTTTTTTTGGTGTTCTAGAGACGTCTGTATTAAACTAAGAAGTTCAAAAAACTTTTCTTCCGACATGCGAAAGTATTTGAAAAAATTTTCTTGCACCCTTTCTCATCTTTTTTTTTTTTTTTTTGATGTTCTATAAACGTCTGTATTAAACTAAGAAGTTCAAAAAACTTTTCTTCCGACATGCGAAAGTGTTTGAAAAATTTTCTTGCATCTTTTCTCATCTTTTTTTTTTTTTGATGTTCTATAGACGTCTGCATTAAACTAAGAAGTTCAAAAAAACTTTTCTTTCGACATGCGAAAGAATTTTAAAAAATTTCTTGCATATTTACTGAAATCTGGAAATAAATGATGGAATTCTTCACTCGCCTTTCTCTTTCGATTAATTTCATGAACCCAAACTCGCTTTTTCTTTTTCTTTTCTTCCTCCTCCATAGCAGCAATTACTCCAAACAAAAAAAATATCTTCGTCCCATGGGCCCTCCATGACAACTCCCAATCGAGTGCAACATTTTGGAAAATTTCGCGTCGCGCCGCGTCGCCTCGCGTCACCCAGTGGGCGGACAACACTGTTGCGACGTATCGCGTTTAAGGGTAACTTGATTTGCTACATATGTCTTTTTTGTAAAGCATTAAGCTTTGTGAAAATAAAAAACAAAGCTAGATGATTATATATGTTTATAGGCAAAGCTGACAAATTGGATCTACCTGAACCAAGAACTTACTCAAGAGTACCAAAAAAAGTGCATATTTCCGATGATGAAGATGACGAAGACATATTGGAAGAAGAAGATATACCTACTGGTGAATTTGACAGAGATGATCCATTCGATAAGCTAATTATATCACCAAGTTTTAATCTTATTAGAACTACTCCAGAAAAGCCAGTAGAAAATAAACCAGTAAGTATATTATTATAAAAACTTCAATTTGGTTGGGGTAGAAGCAGCTAGTTGGATTGTATGTTAAATTAATAATGTGCTGCTCCATATAAATTTAGATTAATAAGTGCAAAACTCGAGCAAGAGATCTGCTAAGTATTTTTTTAAATTTTAGATACCAGCAAGTCTTCTAGATGAACCATTAAGTCTTTTTAGAGAACTTCCTGAAAACTCAGATGAATTTAGTAGGGACATGGAGCTATCCGATTGTGAATCACAAACTCAGATATTCACCAGAACCGGTACTTTATTTACAAATACATTTTCAAAATCTTCTCCCGATAGAAACACTCCAGACTTGGAATATTCAAGTAGTAAAACTGATGAAGGTATATTTTTATTTTTACCATTTGTCATTTAATATGAAGTCAGAACAATTTATAGACCTATATGTATATTGTATATATAGGTATATAAGTGGTTTTAACTTAATATCGTTATACCAACATATTTTCAGCTTAAGGCTATATTTGATTTTTTTTTTTTTCAGGTAAAACTACTAACAGTGATGATGATGAAATTCAGGAACAAATAAAAAGAGTCATTGCACAAAGTTCATCAACAGATGATGATAGTAATGATGCACTTATAAACATTCCTCTTTCTACATCAAACAGTCTTACCAAGACATCTAATGAACCTAAACAAACCAAAACTATGTCAATTTTAGGAGTACCAACTACAGCTCCAGTTGTAACATCTCACGTTATGAAAGAAGCAGTAGTTCCATTAGTACCAGTTGTAACAGATGTACGTTACTTTTGTATAAAAAAGTACTAATAATAATTACTTAATTTCTGTTTTATTACTTGTAAAATTAAATTTAAAATGCACTGAAGGTCTTGGTTACCATTTTGTTGTATGTACTTTATTTTTTAGAATCCTAGCGCAAATGTGTCCATCATGGAGAAAAAAGAACCTTTGTCACCAAAGGCCGAAATACAAGCTGAAGAAGTTAAACCTCCATCACCAAAAAAACCGATAGATCCGGCTCTTCAAGAAACTGATAGCTCGCTCTTAGAGTCAATAGTGTCAAAACCACCTCTCATATTAAATCCAAAATTAGATGATACTGGTAAAGAGTTGACAGTTAAAACAGGAACGAAAATAGCCGATTCGATCTTACAGAAAATTAACCTAATTAAAAATAACATTGAAGCAAAACCGAACAAGCCTGAACCTAGTACAAGTACTAGTACTTGTACTACTACTACCAGTAACAGCATAGACAAATCAGATGCAGAACCTACTATTACTACAATTCCTAAATTGGAAAAAACATCGGAATTTGGCACTTTAAGTACTGGATTTAAGCCAAAACCTAACTTAGAAGTGAAAGAAAGGCCAAATCTGGAACGAAACAATACTTTTGAAGATAAACCTAAACCAAGTCTTGAAGCCAGTCTATGCTTCGAAGTGAAACCAGGACCTAGTCTTGAAACTAGGCCAGAAGATGAAGATAATTCATCTGTTGTACCTTCAGAAACTATAGAACATTCTCCAGAAACCAAACCGGAACCTGTGGAAACAAAACAAAAACCTGTCGAAAACAAACCAAAATCGATGGAAACTAAACCAAATCCTGAAACTGCAATACCATCGACGTCAAAGATTGAACAGACGGAAATAAGGAAAAGAAAAAGAGCTATCAGTAAAGCTTATATTGATGAATCCGAGAGTGACAGTAGTGATTCTGAGCATTTAATCATTGCCAGGTCTGATGAAGATGACTCCCACTCAAGTTCATCTGACAATAAACCACTTATTGAATGTAAAGATAATACTGACAGCAATATGTCCCTTCAGGTACGTTTATTTTCATAAATTTAAAACACTTACAGCCGTGTTCACTAAAAAGGTTTAAGGTTTAAATCCTTTTCTAGTTGCCATGAAAATCAACACTTCTATTTGACCAGACGTGTTTTGTTCATGATGTTATAATAATTATTTTATAAAAAGATATTGAAATCTAAAGATACCATATTGGGATCGTTAAATTAATTACATTTTTTTCTGAATTTTAACGCTTTTATTTTTTATTTTTTTTTTAGAAACTACTTACGACAGACGATTCTCAGTCCCAGCCAGAAGAAGAAAAAAGAAATGAGGAAAAGAGAAACTTTAGCTTTGACGACATCAAACCCAAAGAAAATGTGGAGGAAAACGTAGAGGAATTAGTAAAAGAACCCCTTCCAGCACCTGTAAAAGAATTAGAAATTAAGACTGATAATGAATCTAAAATGGAGGATGTCAAAGAAGAGCAGGATCCCAATTTGCATTCTTTACTACTTTGCGAAGAGGAGATTCCTAGAAGTCCGGCACCCGCACCCGAAATATCTAATTTAGCCGAAGTTCCAAGTACTTCATCAGTAAGTTATGATATTTTGACAATATTCTTTCTTATTTTTGTCCTGATGTAAACTTAATAACAAAAATGTAATCTTCTTCCTAGGTTCATGAAATGCCATTTGCCAGTGCTCCAGGAACAAGTAACAGCAAAATGTTAATTGAACCCAAGAAGCTTCCTCCTCCACTGGTAATCCCGACCGAGAGGGAGAATAGGTTAGATGCACAGACTGTTATCGAAAATACTCCCCCAACAACACCCGAAAGCACCATTAGTAACTTGTCTCCAAGGGGGTAAGTTTTTATACTGTAACGAAAGTATACCAGGTTTTTCAACAAGTGGTGACATAATTGTGTATTTTGCAAACAAAAGTTTCTACCAGAATTTACGAAAACCTGGGGAAAATCTACCAAAACAGTATCTAATAAATTAGGCAACGCTGTACACACGCGCCTACCTTGTGTCGTCATTAGTTATTTTCGGCCGACGTCATATTTAAAGGGCCATACATTAACTTTAAATGATAATTACGCTGAAAATAAATTTTTCCAACAAAGAATATGTTGCAGGTGGTTCTTAAATTAGCGAAGGCAAAGATTTAACATGTTTTTGATTCAAAACAAATTTTATGCATATATTATTAGTTATATTTAAATCCACGTTTTGGTTTTGTAGAGATAATGGAAATACATCACCAAACTCAAATGATAGTAAGTCAAATGAAGGTGAACCAGATTTTGAAGTTGAACATAGGAGAACGAGCTCCTTGAAAGTTTCACCATACAGTGAGGAAGGTAATATTGTACTTTTCTATTATTTTGGGACTTCATTACTCTGTTTTTACTAATCCAAAATACATTTGCTGTTTAGGGTAGTCAAATAATTTTAAAATATCCAAAAACTTGCTAAAGATGTTTATTTTAGATACTCAAATTGGCGGCGATCTTCCCACAAAAAAATTGGATACTTTTGGATCACCAGCCACCTGCAGAAAGCGACGGCGGTCTTTACGCATTTCAGAAGATGGTCCTTCGGGACCAGCACCGGTGAAACGCGGCCGTAAACCACGACATAGACGAGATAGTGACAGCGACGATGCATCAGAAAGCTCGATGGCAGGAAGTGTCGGCGGCGGTAACACACCTCGCAGTACTTCGTCATTGTATGACAGATCGGCTAGGTCGCCCAGGCCGTCTAAATATAACTTCTTTGTTGAGTTTGGTAAGAAGAAAATTTTAGTATGTCTTTTATATCTTCATCAAGATAACCTGTTCGCCGAAAGACGCGTACCACTGTTTTTAGTAACTTAAAGAGTTTTCATGAATTACATATGTTGAACTTGTTAAGAAATACAGTGCCTAATATGCACTAAAAAGATTTAAAACTCAAACCAGATTTATTTGTCACATGAATTAATAGCCCTGGGATATTTAATAGTTTGAATTGACAAATACAACAAAGTTTTAACACAGTATTAAAAGGCAAGAAAAAGCTTTTTTTTTTCATTTATAAGAACCGTTTTATACATACAAGAATTCTAGTGAAATTTATGGCGAAAATTATCACCAAAATTTTGATGAAAACTTTCATGGAATTTTGAGTTATAGAACCTTCATTTGTGTTTGATACTTACAATGGCTAAGTTCTTCATTGACATTTTTTTGTTTGTTTTGCTTCCATCCATAATATGTCACTTGTTCTATTAGCAAATCATCTGTTGCGAGACCATCCGCCCTCACCCGAGATTTTAATGACTTGACCAATAAATTTCATTAGAATTATTGCTAGAATTTATGTGATGCTCATGCATTTGTGTGCATATTTTATCACCAACTGTTAGGTTAGTTTAACATAACTTAGATAGGCAGAATATTAACTTTCCGTAAAAAAGGTATTTGTGCTCTTTAAATTATCTCTGATATAAATAAACGAAAGCTGTTACTATTAGGTGTGGCAACAGTTAACTAGTTCCTTTTTACTTTATTAAATAATTCTCGATGACATTACCGACTCCCGGCGTCAATTATTTCGTAATTTCTCGGAAATATAGAACATGTTTAATTTTGCGAAAATTTTAGTAAGAATTATTGAACGTGTAATACACAATTGTTATTGTGTAAATTTTCGGCACAATTATAAAAAAATGGAATAATTCTCGTATGTGTAAAACGGTTCTAAGCGAGTACAATGAAAAATTTGCAAAAATTAAAAAAAGCATCAATTTATTTACTAATTCGAAGGTATAAAACCTTTAGATTTTTTGACTATTTTATTAAAACTAAAATATGATCATAAGCAAAAAGCAACTGTTTGTTTAATTTCAATAGTAATTAAAACTAGTTTAAATTTTAACGCCCGATTTTATGGTTAGACTAGATCTAGTTGTCATAGAAATTAAAACTTTAAGTTGACAAAAAGTAAAAGTATTAAAATAAAAAGTAAGATGCATCATACATCCTAATATTTACATATAAACTTCCATACAATAATATAAACCAGTCTGTACAGGGTCATATAATGAGGATTGAACAGGGTCATATTGTGTTTTCTGGTTTCTTACACTCGTGTTTCGTACACTTTGGAAATTTACCTTAAATATTCTCGTTTTGTACACTGAATTATTTAATCCATTTTGTTTCTCGTTTCGTTCACCGACCATTGTGACCACCGAAATAAATAACAAAACAAAAGACCTTAGTTTTATTTTCCTTAGTTTTTATTTTCCCCAATTATATTTTAGACGTGATAAATCACTGAAAGTAACAACAGTAAACTTTTCCGTTTAGGTAGATAGTTAAAATATATCTTATTATAAGATTATTTTAATATCACTATTGTTCAAATAAATATTTTATATTTCTGCATCTTATATGTGAGTAAAGTATATTTTGATATTTAGTTATAAAATTAGTTTTAATTGATTTTACCATATTTTATGAACCATTAGAGACAGGAACCTACCTCAGTTTTTGGTGTACAAAATAAGATGTTGGAAACTGAATAATTAATTTTGTGTACAAAGTACAAATATTTGGGGGAAATTTTTGAGGTTTACGAAACGCGATTATACGAAACAAGAATAAATCGGCCATATATATGGATTTCCCAATATATAATAAAAATGTGAAATAGCCATGTTCTGTAAATTTTTTCATACAATCTAAAAAATTACTTAAAAAATAATTTGAATTTAAATGCAAGAGATATGACATGAAATTAAATTTTTTTTAACAGGACACCTTCTTTACAGTTTCGTTTTTAATATGTTTCAATAAAAAGGATTTTATATTCATTTTTAGTAACACAAAAGTCAATAATCTGTTAAAGTCTGGCGTTTATTACTACTTTTAATTTATTTTGGGCAATATAATTAAGCTGTCACCTAATCCTAACTGTCAAATTTAACCAGTTCTGTTCTAAATTAGTATATAGTTGTCAACTAAGGTATTTATGTAAGTTGCAGTGGCTGCTCTAGGATTTTCAATTTTTTTTATCCAAAAAGTAAGACATTCGGAACTTAATATAAACCAGATGCTATTAGCCTAAATAGGAACACTTTGGTAAAGAAAAAATACAAACAGAGGATTCGCTTTTGTAACTTTTTCTCTGGGAGCACTGCAAAAAAATCAACTTTTGTTTCGCGAATTCAAAAATGAAAATTTTCTTTACTAAAGTGTTTCCCTTGAGGCCAATAGCATCTAGTATATATTTGGTGGGAGTCCCATGCCTCACTTTTTAGATAAAAAAAATTGAAAATTCTAAAGCCGCCACTGGTAAACTGAAAGATTTATCTCTACAGGATGAGTAAAAATGTGTATTTTTTAGATCCCAGTTTGGATAGTGGTCAAAGAATAGCAGTATTACAGCAAAAACTTTGTGAACTTAGGAAGACTTATGCAGATGTAAAGGCTGAATTAGCAGCTGTGGAAAGACGGCGGAAAAAAATTAGAAGGCGTGAACGAGAAGGTATCTTTAAAGATTTTTTTAACTAGATATTTTAAGGAATTTCTTTCTATTTTTGCTGCAGTTGATTTTATTCTGAATAAGTGCATTCTTTTGAAACCAAATAAGTACCGTTTTGTATAAAAAACTGAAATTGTGTAATTTGATCAAAAAAATGGATTAAATTTAGAAATAAAAAACCTTAATGCAGTGTTCCTCCCGATCATTAAAATCTGAAAAAAAAAGAAACAAAGTTCGGAATAGGATCTGTGACATTTGAAAAGCAAATTAAATCTGAAAAAAAAAGAAACATAGTTCGGAATAGGATCTGTGACATTTGAAAAGCAAAAAACAATAATACTTTACTATTCTAGTTAATTTAGAAAATTTTGTCAATTTATCTTAGTTTTGATGAAATTCCCGAAAACCATGTTTAGCATTCCCGTTTTAGAAAGCTCCAACACACTAAATTGCAATATTATAGAACTGTAAACTAGGTCTGAGAAATGTTGCTGCGATAATTTCAAGACAATCTTATAAACTACAACATTAATTTAAATTAAGCGTCTTCAATTACCTATCTTACTTTAACATATAATTTTTTTTTAGCTTTAAAATCGGCAAAACAAGAAATGGCTTGTGCGTGACAAAAGAACAAGTTAATCTCAAACGACGTTTCTTAAATAGTACATAGGATCAATCAATGCGTAGCATTGTGCACTTAGCTTTATGTTTTGTGGTGTATTTTTGTTACTGTTGTAGGTTGTAGCTCTAAGCATATTCAGAAATCTTAAGGTGCAAGTACAAATATTATTAAATTCTCAATAATGTGCACATTTTTAAACATGTTTGTAAATTTGCAAGAATTTAAAAAATACTGCCAAACACCGGCGTATTTAAAAATATTTCTACACTTGATTTCTGGATATGAAATTTTATTATGGTAGACATTTAAGATATACATTCATTATGTAATTATTTAGTAATAACTATTATCTAAATGATATAAAACAAACTGTATATAAAAGTATCTCATAGAAGACGAGATTCAAATAAGAGGAAAATATTTATATTTATTGTTAACTGTATATAAAATGTCGTAAAATTATGTACGAAAAATTTTGTAATTGAATGTCCCATCAGCAAAGTGGTAAAAGGTTAAAAAATAAAGGATTACACTGGGCGATACAAAAGCAATTGAAATATGATTTTTACAGTGTTTTAATGCAGAAATTTGCAAGAGAACCACATATTGCATTGGTATAAAATATAAATACGGAAACATGAGATTAAACATATGGTTTTTAAAGGCAGTTTGATGATTCCATCCAACAATTCCATCATTAAAGAACTCTCCTTCGATTATTTAAAAACTACCAGCATATTTTGCTCGTGCAAATTTTTTTTATTATTTCTTAGGTATATTATTTACGACATACCGATCAAACTGGCAGTTAATTTTATGATAAATAGATTTATACAGTTCTATTTCTCAACAAGACTTTTTGTCGTGATTGTAATCTTCTATTTTTTGCCTTTTGTGTAGTGCGGTAAAAACTATTTGGTACTGCTACTTATTAGAGATTATTTTTATATTCGTTTTTGGTTTATATTAAATTACCTTAATACTAACAAACTTCATTGTGTGTTAACTTTAAAAAATATTTCTTAGGTATTTGCCAAGATGGAACTGCTGAACCTTTCCAAAGTCTTTTTATTCAAAACAAAGCTGTACTGAAAAAATAAAATCCTTTTGATTCAGCTGCCTACTTTTTAAACCATTAATTTTTTAATTTATTTTTTGTTCTTTAATTATTAATACAATTTAATTTTGTACATTCATAAATTACTCGATTTAACAAGGAACCAAATGACCAGTTACGAAAAGGCGTTCGCTCTTCAGCCTTTAGGCAAGAACAATTTAAAAAAATAAATAAAAAATGTGAAATTAACACATTCCTATTGTCAGTTACTAAAAACCGACTTAAGTAAAAATTGTTGTTCTTTCCGAATTCTTTATTTTTTAACCTATGCATTTGACAAGATTCTAAACTTGGGATATTTTTGTTTTATTTTAAAAAATTGGATAAAAATTAAGTAAATTGTTTATATTTTTATTTATATAAAAACCTAGTTAGTACAAAACATGTTTAATTTACAGGTTACTAAGCTATCCCAATTTTTATTTAGTGTTCATTGATAATCTGTTTAGTCAAAAAATAATTGAACTGCGAAAAAAATTAAAGAAACCTGCACTTGATTTCCAGATATTGATTTATTATAGAAATTAAGCATGTATGCTTATATCAAGATAACGTTTTGAATTTTCAAGGGTCTATAGATGGTGTAAAGACGCAGGCTGCTGCATAAATAGTTTTAAAATATCAATTTTGTTTCACATGAAATGTTTCACCTTTATTTTAAGTTGCGTCCTACTTGTCCAAGAGCTGGTGAACAATTTTGAATAGGTTCTTAAGGCTCTTTGAAAATTTGTTTAATTGTCCTTGAAGGACCCCTAAACGTAAAGGTCAAGGTCTGGCTGAAGGATAGCCGCCCCCTACCAACCCTTGAAGTTTTTATTTCAAGGGTTGGTGGGGGCCGGTATCCTTCAGCCAGACCTTGACTTGTTTAGGGGTTCTTCAAGCACAATTACACAAAGTTTTAAAGCACTCCAAGGACCTACTCAAAATTGTTCACCAGCTCACCTACTATATGTTTATTAAAATGCAAAAGAAACGGTTGGTTATAAAATTTCAATATATCACCAATTAGACAAGTTCGGCGGCTGGAAGCTTGAAAACGCCGCTTTTCCGAAAAAAGGGTATTACTATGTTTACGCGCTTTAAAGTGACATCGTTTTTATCTCACGTTTTAAAAAAAAAATAAAAGACCTATGTGTGAAATGTCGTTAGTGTCGTTGATGTTGAGAAGAAACCTGAACAAAATTAGATCCCAGGGATGATTCGATTATTGTCCTTGTAACGGATTTAACTAGATTTTTATATTCTAGTATTATATTAACACCAGTAAATTAAACATGTTAATATACATTGTGGCAATATTTTATATTTGATTTTTATTTAAAATAATAATAAACATAAGCGTGTAGTGGTTTGATTTTAAATTATTTATTAGTCCCTTTTATTCCACCTAAAAAAAATCCTTAAAACGACTTTATCACCCATTTTGGTAAGTTATAGGTTAATTCTGCAATAACACAACAAATTGTGAAAAGCAGTAAGAGCCAATGCAGATAAAGCTTCTACCATAAAGTTGGGTATTTAGTTTTTATATGTCCCATTTAGGTTAGGTTTATCTTGTTTGTTCATAGTTTCCGTCAAGTTTCAATGGAGTGACCTAAGTTGGCGAATAAATTTTTTTGCGTTATCTCAAGGATGATGCCGCGGAGGTCTTACATTATTTAGGCCGAAATGGGTACAGAGAAAACAAAGATGTCGCCAGTTATGATCAACTTAAAATATGTAAAGGGAGTTTGAAAAAATAAGTATTTTGTTTAATTTATTAGTTCTGTATTCAGTCTCTCATCAAAATTTAAGAACTCACCATGACGTCAGTACGATTTTTGAAATGTTAGTTTGATTCATTTTAAATTTTGTATTTAGAGATTTTATAGGAGAGGTGATACTTTTCATGGCGCTCACTCCGTTTGGCTGGTAATAGAGAGCAAGCCATGAGAAGTAACTTTTCCTCCAAATACAATATGCTTTTTTTTTCAAACGTCGACAAATCAATGCAAAAACATCTCTTTTTAATAGTAATAATTATTAAAGATAAGTGGGTACGCAAGGCGGCTTAGACCGGTGTCGGTGAATAGTTGCTATAGTAATGTAACATAAAGCTGTCAGTGGATACTATCAACAATAATATTCTTTTAAAATTGCGTCTCCGATTGCGTTTTAATTCCGTATTGATAAGCAGTTACTGAGTAAGTACATTTTAATATTCAATTGAGTAATAAATAAAAATTTTAGTTTTGTTTTTAGTCAAATAAATATTGAGTTGTCGACACGCTTGTTTTGTTGTTTGTATCTATGTTGCTATGATAACACTTTTCTCCGCCGGCGGGAAAGTGAAAAATCAAGCTCCGGCGGAGGAAAAATGAAATTTCACACAGTCGAGTAATGACGGATTAACTGACGTTTAAAGAAAAAAGGATTCTATCATTTTTAATGCGACAGAATTAATTTAATCTGCATAAGAAATTTTCAATTTAAATTAAAAATAGGAAAAGGTAACAAAAAAATACCCGAAATGCCAAAACACACATTGTCAGTATTGTGTCAAAATCTAACATTATTATTATCAAAAAAAATCTGGAAGCTCTGATCTTTAATATAGCTGTCATTTTTAAAGGAAACCCGGATCCCCTTTGTGTCTTTTCACGACTTGTAACAATTTAATTTTCCCTGTTTATCAGATTAATTTCGTGGATAATTTTATTTTTCAATTTGTCAACGTTTCTGTTTTTCTTACGATGTACTATAGTTTTCAAAGTTGCTTATTTGAGTAATTTAAATCTTCAGTAAACAAAGGGAAAATGGCCTTAATATTGAACAATCCTGCGCCCACCGGTGTCTAGTGTTTAGGACTTTTTACAAGCCTTTTGGGTTCTTCAAAATCTTCGTAAGTAATCATAAGCTATTTTTTTTTTTTTTTTTTTTTAATTTATTGATTTAACTAAATTGCCAAGTACCTAATTCTGTACAGAATGTAATAGTGTTTAAAAATTACTTTACATATAAAAATTTAAAAAAGAAATTTTAAAATGTAAGCCAAAAAATAAAAAATATAGAAGTAGTCCAATCTTTGTGCACTTAAGAGTCCATTCGCGCCTCGAAAATTGGATCCAATTTGGGGTTCGGGGCATAATGTTTTTCTCAAAAACGGTATAGGTTATCGATAATTTTTAAAAACTATACGAAAGCCAACACTTAAATCTAGGCTTCTGCTGTAATAGTTTTTTAAATTTGGATTTAGTTTTTAATATTTCCTTGAGTGAAAGTCACCCTAAAATCGGTTATGTTTAGATACTATTTTCTCTTAACTCGACTCATATTTTAAAAATCCGTTACAGCGGAGGCATAGATTATTTCCTTACCTTTAAAATGGTGTATAATTTATGTCATTTAAGTGAAAAATAGTTACCGAAAAACCTTATCTCCTGTAGGCTTGCAATCGGAAACAACATCGCATCGATACACCGAATTTGGAAGAATCTAAATAAAATATAATATTTTTAATGCGGTTATACGAAAATTGTGGTAGTGGGAGTTTGTTAGTCTCCGCCCACCGTCTCCGCATCCTTTCGCCCGACCCCTAAGGTGTAGCGTAAATGCACTCTTAATAAAAGAAAAAGTAATTGAATAATATATAAATAGCCGTCATTTAACAAATAAAAATTAGGTAAAAAACCTATACTAGCTATCTTGATGAATATAGAAGATTGTAAAGTTAGAAAAAAATATGCTTAAAATAGGAAAAATATAGGTAATTCACAATTAAAAAGGATATTGTGTTGTCTTCACCATGCCAATATATAGTGTCCACTATAGTGTATCTAAATCTAAGAAAGCCTCCACTTCACGGAATAATACGGCAAAAATCTAGAAACAGATCACGAATGTGGCTTACCTGTCCTCGAATGTTTTATTGCCTACCTTGATTATTGCTTTCACGCGGTAAATCCTGAGATTTAAATATAATATAGTAAGGTCATCACCATCATAGTCCCCCAAAATAGTGTTGGATATTAAATAAAATGATCACTAACAAAGGGAGAAAAAGACCATTTTTACCAGTTGTTATAGTGAACGAAGATTGATAAAAAATTCCTAACATGAGTAAAAATTATCTTACCTATCGACTTCTTTTCTAAGTGTTTTTGATAGTAAGTAATTTTCATTAAAAGCAGGATTTACGAAAACAAAAATACTTTTGGGTGAAAAACTACTTTGATTTCTTTATAAATAGAACGACGAATAAGAACTTTAGTTTCACTTACCTATTTCTAGGTAAATCTGTGGCCTGCTAATACTAATGACAGAAATTTCTTTAGGCTAATTTTATTTAAATGAACCTAAATACCCATCATTTCTTACCTGGTTCCAATATTTTTATTGGGCACAGGAAATGAGCTACATCTTTTCCAGCTAGCAATTTGGAACTGAAAAATTTTGTATCGTCAAATGGCTGGTTTAATGCTGGTTTCTGCCAGCGGCACAATATTAATTTTAAATCTAGAGCAGGATTATCCGAGATCATCTAAGATCTAAGTTTTTGCGTAAAAGACGAAATACCTTCCGCAGTTTTCTTTAATTAAGAAAAAAATTGTCAGTTGTAAAGAATTGTCTTTGACTGATAGTGATACTCCTACTTCTAATTTAGTCAAGGTTAGCCTTCCCAGTTCGATCAAACTATAGCTTAGTGGGTACATTACTGCTCGACAAAAGTTATAAAGCAAATTAGGAACTTATAAGTGTTTTAGCGAAAAAGAGTGGTTAGATGCAAAATGCACGTTTCTTATCTTTTTGTTAAAAAAAGAAAATCATAACAACACCATCTGTTATGTACTTAGGACATATTTTTTTTTTATCTTGGGACAGTCCACGAAGGCTGATGCCTAAGTACTAACGTACCGTGGGTGTCTTAAGTGTGGTGAGAGAGAGTCTGTTTACACGAGACCTTAATATTTGAAGATGGGGAGGAGAAGGAAAAACTTCTGCGGGCAGCCGATTCCACAGTCTTAACATTCTAGGGTTGAAGGAACGAAGAAAGCGGGAAGTTCGAGGCCTCTCTAACTGAACTGTAAAAGGATG
Organism: Listronotus oregonensis; assembly: GCA_019359885.1. Lineage (NCBI taxonomy): Eukaryota > Metazoa > Arthropoda > Insecta > Coleoptera > Curculionidae > Listronotus > Listronotus oregonensis. The sequence continues at coordinate 479,815 of JAHBCN010000013.1, forward strand.
CATAAAAGTTGCATACTAGAGTGGAGGGTACTATTGTCAGCAAAACTATGAATGTGATTGATCGTGGAAGAAAGAAGATCGTTAATGTGTAGAAGAAACAGCGTGGGTGTCAGCACGTAGCCCTGGGGCACCCCAGCATGAATTGAGTAGAAGCTGGAAGAATGACCATCTACAGTAACTGATATACGTCGATTAGAAAGAAAACTGGAGAGCCAAGAGCAAAGCTTAGGAGGAAGACCGTAAGAAGGAAGTTTGCTAAGAAGCCCGTTGTGCCAGACCTGATCGAAAGCTTTGGATATGTCTAGAGTTTAGAGCAACGATCTGGGATTCACCAAGAAACTCATTACTTCGGCCACTGGAAACTGGGAAATAATATTGTCGATCTTTATTGAAAGGAAAACAGAGAACTCGGTGTGGGAATTGTCAGACGGGGACCGGTATATACAGCAGATGAATTTGGTAGAAGATCTGAAAGTAAGTTTAAGCCAAAGAATATCAGGCCTACTCGATTCGAGGTTAGAAACCCTAACACAAGAAAGGTCGTTGCGAACGTAAGCACAAACGCCTCCACGGGGTCGAAAAGATGAAATGAGTTTATAACCTGGGAGAAGGAGGTGATTGGTTGCTGTTTTGGGACATATTTGGGTTTCGGTAAGAAGCCGTATGTAGGGTTTGGAAGATTGAAGATAATGGTGATAAGAGTTTACGTTGGAGTTAAGCCCACATATATTTGTGAAGGATATCAGACTTTATTTAACAAAATAATAAACTTTAAAAAATATACCAAATCCAACCTTTTGAAAGTGAAATATTAGCCTCATTTCCTCGTGAGGACATATCCAAAACTAACCCTAAAAACAATATAATGTGTTGGTGTTTTTTATTTTTATGATAAATTCATGATCAGTTCTAACATTGGTGTTCTAATTTCCTTAACAGAACAAAAGTTTTTTGAAGAAAATAATAAACTTACAAAAATTAAACAACCCTAACCTTTTAAACGTAAAAATTATGCTTTATTTCCTTTTGAGGACCTATCTAAAAGTATCTAAAAACAATATAAAGTATAAGTTTTTTTTTTTTAATTTTTAATATATTTAAGTAAAATTTATATGACCAGTTTTTACAAAAGTGATTTAATTTTCTCTACAGGGTTAAAGTTTTTTTTGCGCAAATTTATTATTATTTGTAATTAAAGTGAGAAAATAGCACAAAGAAGATCAATCAATATATTTCCTTAAGTTGTAAAATCCATGCCTTATGTTAATATAATATTTATTATTTAAATAAAAAATCAAAAAATAAATATCAATCTTTTGTTAACTAAATGTGGGGTTCCACTACCGCGTCAACTTATAAACAAAAATGTGACGTCACTTGTCACATATACCTCGCCAAATGACTTACTTGGCTCGTAAGTTGTCACGGGATGCAAATGTAATGCAAGAGTCTTTTATCTGTTAAGAAATTTTCATTTTTGAAAATAATTTTCTGCCTTTCTTAAAAGGAAATAATTTTTTTAAGGTCGCTAAAAATCGCTTTTAAGTTCGGTTTGTATTTTTTTATTAAAAATTGAAAAATATATTCAAAGGGTAGATAAATTAGTTTACTCTCTATATAATATTTTAATTATTTTATTACTTTAAACATTTAAAAAACCCAAATTGTCCAAAATGAAGGCAGTGAATGACAAAAATTGAAGTCAAAAATAAAGCAGTAGAAACATTTTTAAATAAAATACTTTGGCGTATATTGTGCTAACTGTTGTAGTTTTTAAACCTAAAAAAGAGAAGGCAACAAATGTTAACAGTTTCTTCCTTTCTCTCACGGTACCTGCATATGTTGTTTTCTTCTACCTACCAAAGCACTGATGTGCGACCTTCTGAGAGTCCCGCGCCGCTCTCTACTTTGTTATTAACGCGCACAACTCTAACCTGGGCCTACTATGGCGACAGTTTTTTTATTGTTATTTCATTCTGTAAGTGTTTTTTTTAGGTAAACAAATACAAAGTACACCACTCAAGGCGTTCATAAACAAAATTCTATTAATCAATATTTATAAACCTTTGAAATATGTACGAATATATTTATATTAATTTGTTGTTTGAACATTCCTTTGCACCTTACAGCCTTTAACAGTAAAATTTAAGCTACTAGTAGCAAAATTTACATAATTAACATATAAGCTGCATATCCTCTTCAGTGGTCTAATGGTCCATCGACTAACACGATGGGATGAAACAGTAAACTGTAACTTTTCCAGGCAGTTGCTGAACTATCCTGACAGATACAGCTAAACATTACTTGGCAATGCCTAGGGCGAGCCTTCGTCTAGTCACGGGCGTTCTTACTGGACATTGTCAACTGCGAAAACACCTCTTTAGAATGGGTATAAATGACACACCTCTGTGTAGAGGTTGTGAACAGGAAGACGAGACGGTGGAGCACATCCTTTGTGACTGTCCTGCACTCTCGTCCGAGAGAAGATCCATGCTAGGCGAATATTGCCTTTCTTTGGTCGACATTAAGGAGATTCCCCTCGACGATGTTCTTAACTACTTTAAATCAGTAGGATGGGCGGCGTACTGAGTGAGGAGTCCCCTTAAGGAGGTAGCACAACGGGCCTACTGAGGCCTAGGTGCAGTGATGTTTATCACCCTCCGCACTTTCAGATACAGGTCAATCGACTAGAGTCTTAGTGTTTGGCAGTGCCCAATGCGTACATTACAGCAAACTTAGGCCAATGGCATAAAGACAAAGTAGTCCTCGCTTTAAAAAAATTTAACGCCACCACCACCACCAAGAGTTATTATAATATATTATCTAGTTATTTGAAGTAGAATTAACCAGAATTAACTATCCGTTTTGTGATTTGAAGTCTTCTGGAGGTAATGCTATAGTAAATGTAGCAAGATACCTTTTTAAAAAATTCACGTTACAATATCAATGCGATATCTGTATGATCTTCGCTAATTTTGACCTACCGAATCATAAAACAGTGTTTTCTTCTCATAAAGCATACAATTCGGAATAAAACAAATTTGCAGTTTCACCCTGCAATATAAAAACATTGTTAAATAGTGGCTCTAGAAACAATGGGTATATCCGAATTGCGACCCAAATAGGCAGGTATAAACTTTTTCCAGTTCATGTATGGCAGAATTGCGGCCCAGAAATTCTTGGAATAAATTTAATTTGATTAAGCCATGGTAAAATTGCGCCTAAACGAAAAAGTTAACTGTTCCTATTTTTAGTGATTTATCACGTCTGAAATATAATTGGGGAAAATAAAAAGCTTTAGGGCTTTTGGATGTGTCCAAATTATCCCTACTTAGAAGTTATTAACAAAATTTTAATAAGTTTTAATGTGGTATTTATTGCGGGCTGCTATAATTCTATCATGTTTGGGTAAAACCAGGTAATCATTTATTACCTGAAAATTTTGTTACAGGCTAACCCAGGTATAAAAATAAGAAAAAATACGCTTATTTGTGATCCGCAATTAGGCTATTATTTTTACCTACCTAGTGATTTGGTCCGCAATTGTCCTAGGCTGGAAACAATAGTTAATATAAAAATACACAAACAAATTTTAGAAAACAATTTAAAACTAAGTTTATTGAAACATCGTTTTTACAATGTTGCAAACACTGTTACCGAAGTATTTTATTTTTCTTATTGTAGAGTAGTATATAGGGTGATCCTTAAAAATGTGGGAATAAGTAGGGATCTTATTCTACATGGAGAATTAGGATAATTTGCTTTATTTATAAACTACGGTCCAAAAATATTCCGTTACGATAGGGTGTTAAAATTTAAGGAAAAAAAAGAACTTAATATTTCCGAAATTGCTTGAGATATTTTAGTAATATTTAGTATAGTGGCATGAACTAAAACTGCATATTTTTTAAAATGAATATAAATTCAAATTTTAACCGTGGCGTGTATACGAGCACTAACTTTAATATTTTTAAAGACAAAAATGGTACGCTAATGTTTTTTTTTGCAAAATTATTACTATTTACATATTGGAAAAAGTAAAACAAATAATTAAATAAATTGTGTTGTTACTAAAAATAAATACAATATTCTGTTTATACCAATAAATAGTGTTAGTTCATTTAAGTTTACTTTACGAGATCTAAATAAAGATGTTTGTCCCATTGAAAACAGAAATTGTACAAAATTCTTGGGGCCATATATTCAATTTAAATTAAAGTTTAAATACCATATCTTGAACTTAATTTAAAAAAAATAGGATCTGAATGATACACTTTACGCAAAGAATCAAAAGAGCTAGGAGTATACATGGCCAATTTGACCTATTTTGCTCATATTGTCCCATTTAAGGTATGGGATTGCTTTTTGGGGTTTTTGTGGTAGACAGCTGTTTAATTTGGTTTTTGAGCTTCAAAAAAAGGCTTTAAGATATCTCTGCATGGTAAGGGCTAGGGACCACTGTAGGCTATTTTTTATAAGGGAAAAATATTAACCTTACCATTACTTTTTAAAATTAAAAATTCTATGATCAAATACGTTTATAATAAACGTAATAGTTATAACTTGCCATTACCTATTCCAAGGCGTACAGCTACCAAAAACTCTTTAATCTATGAAAGCTTGAAGATTTAAAATTATCTACCAAAATAATGCAGGGCCATAAATCGTGAAAAACTATGCACAATAAAACTGTTTAAAACAACAATTTTTTGGCGAAAAATTAGGTGACCAATTATTACGAAATACAATTTTCTTATTAAATTCTTTTGTTTACAAAAAATAGTTAGATAAATTATAAACCTTAAGGAAAAATAGGTTTCCCATATACATTTCCCAATGACATTCTTTTCTTCATTTTATCTTACGATAGCCACATAATAGAAATAATGTAATGTAGTTTTTAACATACGATTTTTGAAGATGCATATTACGTTTAATAAAAAATGACTTTGTTATATGCAAGTGTTGGTTACTAAGACCATTTTACCAACAAACTAAATAACTAAGTACTAATAAAAAGAAGAAACACAGCTTAGAGAAAAAAAATGAGAAAGCTTATAACAGAAACGAAGAACCTATTTTAAAACGCTCGTACATTAAGAAAAACCTAGGAGGCCCCTTGCACATGTTGTTTTATTAGCTAAAAATAACCCTTAATACCTAAATAACATTTCTGCCAAATATTTTTTTAAACAAAAATTTGTTAACAGTTACGCATTTAAAAATCAAATATATAACTTTCACGCGAAAACGATATCCACATCAAAACGCGCTAACCACACATAAGGTATGTTTGTTATTTAGAGATAGTGTACACTATTTTACACTTTTTGTAAATAAAGCGCTCTTATTAAAGGTGTAATTTAGGACTAGGTGTGAACAAAAACTGTAAAAGTGTAAAATATTTCTGAATAATAAACAGAGCTATATTTAAAATTCCTAATAGACATAAGGCACTACAAATTTCAATATTACATCTCGGATGAGATCGAAGTAAATAGAATACCAAGCGGACCCGATCCGGATATGAAAACACTTTGGATTTTCCATTAGTGGATAAATGACATTTCCATTTGTTTATTAAAAAAATAAAATACTGTAGGTATGTTTGTTATCTAAAAATAGAATACTCTTTTTACATTTTTTTCTCAATAAACCGTTTGTTATCGTCAGTGTAATTTAGTACTAGATGTTTGGTCTGCATTCTGGTGTAAACTAGTTTTCACTTATTACTCTAATTATTGAAGTAGTGAAGTTATATGCATTTTTACTACAAGACTTAAAGTTGTTTGTTTATAAACATAAGCATAAAGGCATTTTTAATCTTTGAAATAAGTCTAAAACGAAAAATCAAATATGAAACTTATTTACACTTAGTTTCACTTTTTAGTCCTAGACGTACCTACTCTGTCCTACTCTAAACTTGATAACAAACAGACCCTATAATATGTTAATTTTCGTTTGACAAAAAATACCTGAACAGAAAATGTAATTGGTCAGTAAACATGCATATAAGAACAAAAAATGTATTGCATTGGTTCCAAAGTCGATATTTCATACCCGGTGGTTTTCTCAAACAATAATTAACAGATTTTTAGTGCTTCAAGCCGCTTCTGTGACATTTACTTTTTTGTGTTAATTGCGATGGATTTTGACGGCGTAATTTCTTTTACATTTATTATGTTGCATATTTAACAATAATAACAATAAACCGATTTATTTTAATTTAGAAGAATGAAATAAATTAACAAAATTTAAAAAAAAATAGTGGAACCCAGCAGACCCTGTGTCGTCACAAGTCTTTTTGCCCTGACGTCAAATTTAAAGGGCCACACGTGAACTTTTAAGTCGTAATTACGTCGAAACTAATTTTTTCTAAGAAAATATATTTGGCAGGTGGTTCTTTAATAGAATAAGAAAGAGAGTAGACGTGTTCTTGAATCAAAATAAATTTTATGCAAGGGGCCCATCCAATAAAACTAAAAACTCTGGCCTGCCGATAATGTAGAATGTCAATTCGAAACGCATGAGGGGTCGAGGGAAACTAGGATCCCACCGAAGCCGCTCGTTCTGTTCTCTCTTTCGAATCAACGAACCAGCGATGGCGTTTTATTTTCGATTTTCACTTCAGGTTTTAAAATGCACATATACTTTTATCTCTCGGTGCATAGATGGTGCGCTATTCTTGTAGGCCCGCCAGAAAATTTTGAAAACACTTTTGTTTTATTTTTAGGGTTTACTACCCAAAACATTTGATAAAGCTTTCTTGATGGCGCCTTAATTGTAAACAAAATTTTTCATGATGATTTTTTAGAAAAAACAATGTAAATAAAGTCTATTTCTTTTCTACATTTTCATTACAAAACCCTAACTAGAAAATATGTAAAATACTGCTAGGGACTTTGTACTTATATAAGCTTATTTATGCTGGAAAATTTAATCAATTCTATTTTTTTCTTCTTAAATCAAAAACTAATTTGAGATGTTATTCCTGACGGAATGGTGGTATCGGAAATTCTTTCTCTGCAAGTCCTACATTCATGAGCTGCGTTACAGAATTTACAAGGACGATATAAAAGAAATAATAATAATTGAGTTTACAGGGGTATCACAAGATGTATTTAAGTTTGTAATCCCTTTATAATGGTGGACATAATAAAATAAGACTATTTTAACATGCCTACTGTCGGATGTGAAACAATTGTGCTCCGGTCGCGTGATATCATAAGCAGGTCATGACCATAGGGTGCTCCCTGACATACCTATCGTGTTCATATCGTGCTACGATGTGCTCTCTTGTGGTGGCCGCTAGAAAAAAAGTTTGTATCATGAATGAAATCAAAGAAGGCGCTGAATTTATTTAATAAAATAATACAATTTCTCAAGCCAGTCTCTTAGTCTGATTTGGAAAACAAGCTTAGGGTAATGTCGATAAATCTTTTACAGGACCTCAAACTAATATTGGATTGGGGCACCAAAAATATTGTCCCATTTAATGCCGCCAAAACACAATAATGTTCGCTGCCGCAAAAAAGTCTGCTAATGCTCATCTTTTACTTATAAGCGGCCAAGTTTTGCAGAACAAAATGTCATTCAACCTTACTTTAAATTTGAGAATAACCTTAACTGAGCCAAAAATTATTTCTTGCCTTCAAATCTGTATACTCTGTATGTATTCTAAATCAGACCCTCTTTAGAGTATTTTTCTTATGTCTGGGGAATGGAGTCTCCCATAAGTCTTAGCATTCTTGATTCCATTCAAAAAAGAGCTGTTCGTCTTATTTATGATTCCACACTTACAGAAAAGCTTCCGTCTCTTGCCCAAACAAGTTGTAGGGGATCTGTCCCTCTTTCATAGGTATTTTTATTAATGATCTCAAGCTTAAAGGAAAGCTTCCTTCTCTTGCCCACTGACAGTGTGTAGGGGATGAGTCGCTCTTTTATAGGTATTCTTCCTTCTCTGGCGCCTCCCAACAGAGCAACATGTAGTGCCACTCTTTGGCATTTTTTATTCCAATCTGAAAGGACACGAACTTTCTACTTTGTTCGTTTCTTCATCCCTAGAGGGTCCAGACTGTGGAACCTACTGCCCGCAGAAGTTTTTCCTTCTCCTCCAAATCTCTAAATATTTAAGTCCCGTGGTGATAAATTACTTCTTACTTTCTTACTATACTTAAGTCACCCACGGTATGTTAGTACTTAGGCCTTCAGCCTAAAGAACATATAACCGACCAGGCGAATAGTAAAATCACAGGCAAGGTTTGCAAGATTTTTATCAAAAGCCTACCGTAAAAAAAGAACCAATCGTATAGTTGGATCAGTTTAAAAATAAAAATTCGGTGCTCTTTAAAAAGAAAAATCAAAAACTAGTTAGTCAAAAAGATTTAATTTGAACTGGCGGCCGCCTTTGCTTTTTATAATGTGCCGCTTCCCGCACGTGTCTGTAAAAATTGTCCAAAAAGCAAAGGCGGCCGCCAGTCAAATCAAACCTTTTTAGCTCCTTTTTTTTTCAAAATGCACCGAATTTTCATTCTTATACTGATGTAACTTTACCCAGTATGCCCTTTTAAATAGTGAATATTGACCAAACGCAGATTATTTATTGATAGGTTTTACAGGACGCCTGCGGTTTGTTCTGGTTAGAACTAGAAAATAGACCTATAAAGTGCAAAAAAGCCATCTTGGAACAATTTATACTCAATACGCCATCTAAATCAATCAATCAAAATTTGATGAAAAAAATTATCCTCATACGTATAGGTCTGTCTATCTGTCGTCCTAAGGGCCAAGCTCGACTTTTGCTATTGTTAAAAAATAATAGTTTTGGGACAAAAAGTATGCTAAGTTAAAGTTTTCGAAAGGTTATTTGTCGCGTATATATCGATTAGGTGGCATACTGAGTATAATTGTTTCAAGATGGCTATTTTTTGTACTTAATGGGTCTATTTGTTATTTAATTAAGCACAGTCGACCTGTAAAACCTATTAATAAATGATTAGCGAATAATCAGTTTTTACTATTTAAAAGAGGATACTGAGTACGATTGGTCCCTTTTTTCTTCGGTGGGCTGACGGTCTATATCCGTCCAGTTTATGTTCGATGTTTGCCTAGTTGCGTAAAGATTAGTGTTAGTAATTAAAAACAAAAAATAATAATTCACAAACTGGACTCGCCATATTTTAGGTGTTTTTAGAATAAAAAAAAATGTGTTTATACCATTAAATTAAGAAAACTGTGAATCCACAATCAGTTAATTTAAATAATATCTGGTTTCCTTAGCTTCGTGCTAAGATTATTTCAGAAAACCTTAAATCCAAATAATTTACCATCATTCTTGTTTTTTGACAATGATAAATATACCTGTTACAACAAATGAATCTGTCCTTTGTGACATTAGGTCATAAATTAAAAAAAAATCTCAAAATTTCCAAAATTTTTTAAAGTAAAAAATAATTTAAATATATTTAATTTTTAATTAAATTTTTAACACATTTCTAAATTTATTTTATATTTTAAAAGGGTCTTTTGATTTTTTTAGGTAGTCTGGAAGTTTTTAAGGGTTAATCGACTCTGTGACTTGCAAGGGTCTATACCCTGGCACTTCGAACAAAGCGGTCCTTTTTTTTAAGTTTGGCGAGCATTCCAAAGGATATTTTGTAAAAATGAATCCGCCACGACAATATATAACATATCTTTAATCCTTAATGTTTTCCTTCATAAACATTACAGTGTAAAACACGGAATTAGCCGATTTTATTAAGATTGGTTTAGGATTTTTTTGTAGAAATCTATTGCGTCAGTGTTTTGACGAGGAGTAAGGCTTAAACCTGACGTACAATTCAGTTGCCTCACAGCACATAACTCTTGCCTGTGCTCTTGCCTTTCCACCAAATATCGGATGTCTTCTTTTCCAAGCCTCTTTATCATCTTCATATGGGTGTTGTACAGGGTTATCCAAGGAGGACTAGACAGGCCGCTTTTTTTACTCTGCTTGTACTTGTATCAAAGAAACTGAAATAAGCAACAATTAGTAACAAATTAACGTTAAAAAACAAACTATTCATAAGTCGTGAATGGGATCGGATAATCCCATAAAAAATGACATTCCATTTAAAAAAATATCAAAATGTCCCCTTTCAGTTTTTCAAATAAAAGTACAAGTACAGGAAAAAAGGCCGCCTATCTAGTCCTCGTTGGATAACCCTGTACATTCGCCAATGAACACTATTATCAAACTTTGGCGACATACCGCGTTGAAATTTGTTAGGACATTTATCATTATCAATACTTTATTAGAACCTTTCCGTACCTTACTACGACCAATAACATCTAGAGTTATTTATAACTGGTAACACAAAATGTAAATATTCTACACTGCTTTTTTAAAACCTGGGGCATCCTTTTTTTTTGGGTTTGATTTTTTTGAACAGTTGCTATCACGCGTTTAATTTTTTTGGTCCTTTGTTCTACCAGCTTTACTTATGTGATAAGGCGACCTCTTTCAAGCTCATCAAGCTTTAGACTGAGTAAAACTTCCCTATTCCTTTAGTTCAGAATTTCTGTTTACAAGTTATAAAGATAAATTATAATTTTTTTAAAAAAGTAACCCTATGCTCTATACTATTATATATATATATATATATATATATATATATATATATATATATATATATATATATATATATATATATATATATATATATATATATATATATATATATATATATATATATATATATACATACATATATATATATATATATATATATACATATATATATATATATATATATATATATATATATATATATATATATATATATATATATATATATATATATATATATATATATATATATATATATATATATATATATATATATATATATATACAGTAAAGCGCAGAGTACTGCGAACATAGGACGATCCTAGACGATTTTGGATGTACCTAAAAACGCCGCACGCATTGCTTATCGATCCAATAATTTTCCAGCCAACAATTCAATACGTTTATTTCTGAAATAGTTCTTTAGTATCGAACGCTCGACAGCAATAGTTGTACTGTCAACGATTTTGGTACTGTGTCGGAGATTATTGCGACCAAAAGTTTTTTTTTTAAATAGTTATTAATAATGGATGTTTACGAACTGGAAGACAAAATTTAAATTATTGAATGGAATCACCGTGGAAATCCTGTTAGGAAATCAGGGAATTATTTAATAATTTATTTTCTAACAAACCGACTCCCACGATTTCCACTATTTACCGAGTCATTAAAAAACTTTCTGACATTTGGTTGTTTAACTCAAGAAAACATAAACATGATAGTGCCTCAAAAAAAAAACAACAAAAAGGGAAATGACACAAATTATGGTAGTGGCAAGTGTTATTAAAAATCCTACAGTTTCCATTAATACAATTGCAGGACAGGTTTTTGAGCAGAAGATCAGTGGAAAGAGTGCTGAAAAAATTGATACCGATTCTACAAAAGCAAGAAAAACCAATGAAATTTTCCCTGATGATCATTTTAGACGAAGGCAATTTTTTGAAACTGTTATGGAAATGAAAAATAACAATGAAAATTTTATAAGAAACATTGTTTTTACTGATGAATCGACATTTTCACTTCATGGTCTCACCCAACGATTTTTTCTCTGAGGTCACGTAAAATCATAAATTTATGTTTTCCAGGAGAATAGGGCTAATAATCTACAAGAATTGCAATTACAAATTGGGAATTGGGAATTTAGGATTATTACCCTTAAAATAGCTTTGAAATGTCGAAGGCGTTTTTTATGACAATCTTGGTTATTGTTTGGCTCAGAAAGGTGGTTTATTTGATCATCTTTGATAACTTGAAAAAGAGTTTTTCTTTTTTTATTCTATGAATGCACATTAAATTATTTTCTTAAAAATATCTTCAACGTTCCATTATTTATTTGAGAAAATTATTTTATTTTACATTAGGAAAAACTGTTTGGTTTTTAACTAATTTTAAATTTATGACTGATAAGAAATCAGATCGAAGTCGGTTGACGCTAGCTAACTCCTGCTACTTGCCCTATAAACACTGCATCCTCTTACTGAAAATAAAAACGTAGTAAACAATAAACTGGACCAGATAATTCTTCCGAATTTATCACCGCACTCCCACCAGTCCTAACCAAAAATGCGCCACGTGAGAAAACGAGACGGAAGTTGAGATGCAAGTCACAAAATTATTATTGGTATTTTAGAATTGGGTACATCCAAAATTGTCCAGGACCCTCCTATGTTCGCAGTACGGTGCGCTTTACTGTATATATATATATATATATATATATATATATATATATATATATATATATATATATATATATATATATATATATATATATATATATATATATATATATATATATATATATATATATATATATATATATATATATTTTTTTTTTTTTTTTTTTTTTTTTTTTTCTAAGTAATGAGAAGTTAATCGGTTTGTAAATATCTCTGTTCTAGATTTTTCGACATCTTCGTGGAATTCTTAGTTTTCTACGATTCCGTCGTTTGGCCCTAAAGCATAGAAAATCATAGAAATATTAACAAAATGTCCTAGATTTTACCTTACGGGTACTCGCAAGTAAAAGCGACGAGGTAGGTATGACCTGTTTTTGTTAGGCCATTAACTGTTCCAGAAAATATGTATTCTTGTCCTCCATAAGGTTACGTATCCAAGTGTGGAAAAGAACGTGTATTAGGAATTACCCCAAAAGACGACCAAAACACATCTATTGTTCCTCAAGAGGTAAAAACATGTTTTTGTGCGTTTTTAAAGTAAATATCGGATATGCATGGAGACGAGCTCTGCTTTAAAGCAAAATATAGGGATCGGTCAAGAAAAGCTGAAAGAATGAACTAATGCAAGTCAGGAAATCATAACAAATTAAGAATATTCAAGCAGAAACAAAGCTATCACAAGAAAGTATCAAAAATTATCATAAGAAAAAAATAAACGTAAAAGAAGATCTAAAGGCCATTAAAGATAATGCGTAAGACATCCAGAACAGTTAGAACATCATAAAACAAAAAACGAGGGTTATTCAGGATAAAGCGAGAAATCAAGGACAACCAAAAAGAAATTAGACAACAAACTAAAATGGAGATTTAAGAAAACTCAAAGCATGAGTATGAGATAAAACAGGAAATCCTAAATACTCATACGAAGTGTGGCAGAAAGTAAAGCATCGATCGGAAGACATGAGAAAAAATAATAATAATTTAGAAAAAAAAATAAACGTAAAAAGAAGATCTAAAAGGCCATTAAAAAGATAATGCGCAACAAGACAATCAGGACGATTTAGAATATCATAAAACAAAAAACGAGGGTTATTCAGGATAAAGCTGAGAAATCAAGGACAACTTCAAAAAGAAATTAGACAACAAACTAGAAATGGAGATTCAAGAAAACTCAAAGCATGAGAATGAGATAAAACAGGGAAATCCCTAAATACTCATACGAAGTGTGGCAGAAAGTAAAGCATCGATCCGGAAGGAACATGAGAAAAAATATTAATAATTTAGAAAAAAATAAGCGTAAAAAAGAAGATCTAAAGGCCATTAAAGATAATGCGCATCAACATCCAGGACAGTTAGAACATCATAAAACAAAAAACGAGGGTTATTCAGGATAAAGCGAAAAATCAAGGACAACCAAAAAGAAATTAGACAACAAACTAGAAATGGAAATTCAAGAAAACTCAAAAGCATGAGAATGAGATAAAACAGGAAATCCTAAATACTCATACAAAGTGTGGCAGAAAGTAAAGCATCGATCCGGAAGACATGAGAAAAAATATTAATAATTTAGAAAAAAATAAACGTAAAGAAGATCTAAAGGCCATTAAAGATAATGCGCAACAACATCCAGGACAGTTAGAACATCATAAAACAAAAAACGAGGGTTATTCAGGATAAAGAGAGAAAATCAAGGACAACCAAAGAAATTAGACAACAAACTAGAAATGGAGATTCAAGAAAACTCAAAGCATGAGAATGAGATAAAACAGGAAATCCTAAATACTCATACGAAGTGTGGCAGAAAGTAAAGCATCGATCGGAAGACATGAGAAAAAATATTAATAATTTAGAAAAAAAAAACGTAAAAGAAGATCTAAAGGCCATTAAAGATAATGCGCAACAAGACATCCAGGACAGTTAGAAATCATAAAATAAAACACGAAGGTTATTCAGGATAAAGCGAGAAATCAAGGACAACCAAAAAGAAATTAGATAACAAACTAGAAATGGAAATTCAAGAAAACTCAAAGCATGAGAATGAGATAAAACAGGAAATCCTAAATACTCATACGAAGTGTGGCAGAAAGTAAAGCATCGATCGGAAGACATGAGAAAAAATATTAATAATTTAGAAAAAAAAATAAACGTAAAAGAAGATCTAAAGGCCATTAAAGATAATGCGCAACAACATCCAGGACAGTTAGAACATCATAAAACAAAAAACGAGGGTTATTCAGGATAAAGCGAGAAATCAAGGACAACCAAAAAGAAATTAGACAACAAACTAGAAATGGAGATTCAAGAAAACTCAAAGCATGAGAATGAGATAAAACAGGAAATCCTAAATACTCATACGAAGTGTGGCAGAAAGTAAAGCATCGATCGGAAGACATGAGAAAAAATATTAATAATTTAGAAAAAACGTAAAAGAAGATCTAAAGGCCATTAAAGATAATGCGCAACAAGACATCCAGGACAGTTAGAACATCATAAAACAAAAAACGAGGGTTATTCAGGATAAAGCGAGAAATCAAGGACAACCAAAAAGAAATTAGACAACAAACTAGAAATGGAAATTCAAGAAAACTCAAAGCATGAGAATGAGATAAAACAGGAAATCCTAAGTACTCATACGAACTGTGGCAGAAAGTAAAGCATCAATCGGAAGACATGAGAAAAAAATAGTAATTTAGAGAAAAAGAAAATAAAAAAGAGACATAAAAAAGGTACGCTGAAAAAAGTAGTTGTTTAGTTTTAGTAACAGCAGAAGCAATTTAACTCATTTGAGTAATTTGCGATTTAAATTTAAAAGGTAACAATAAAAACCTGAAGTAATAAAACACAAAAAGTGGATAGTCTGTCAAAGTCTAGCGTTTATTACTACTTTTAATGCATATTGGTAGAAGTAAAACATATAATTTATTTTATTATCTTGTTACTAAAAGTAAATACAAATATTTTTTTATTGAAACAATCAGAAATTCCATCTCTTCTTTCTCAAAAAGAACGCAACCCCAAAGAAGAAGATAAAAAAAACAGATTATACTTCGGGATTACACATTACTAAGGCCGGATTTAACCTTAGCGCCGCCTCTGAACACTGAAGATAATGCCACCCAATTAACGAAATTTTACATAAAATTATAGTTTTTAAAAATATATATTTTTTTTCAAATAACTTTTAAACGGCTGTACGACCGATCTCAAAAACTAATCAGCGCTTAACCTAAAAAAAAACGCGTCGATCGCCCCCAAACATGACAAAACTGGTTGATTCGTTCGAGAGATATTGTTGTCGAAAAATTTTGAAAAGTGTTTTTTTCATTTAAACCACTGCACAACTTTAAAAAAATCTGGAAAAATTTAGGGGTCTTTTTTGTACACCCAGGAAGTATAGCGTGAAAATTAAAAGCATCGGACCCTCCCCACCTAAGACTTACCTCGGATCATTATATCAATATTATGTTTTTTTTTTATATTTGAACCACTTTACACCTACCAAAAATACTGCGCGAAATTCAGAACGCTCTCTGTATCATCAAAACAATTTCCATGAAAGTGTTTCTTATAGGTATGTGGACCACTCCACATTTGTTAAAAATTCTGAGCAAATCTCAGGAAGCTTTCTCATATCACTAGAAAAATTCCTTTGAATTTTATTTGTAAATTCGAAATTAGCGGGAAGTTGCATGGATGGCCTGTTGGGTCAACCGTTTTATTAATTATTTTTTTGCTTAAACTGTACCGATTTATGTTGAATATAAAGTTAAATAACATTTTAATTAGGTATCTTTTTTTGAAACATAGTATCTGCATAATTTTAAACTGATTTTCAGTATTATTACATTTATTACTATTTTTATTACTTTTTGGGCTAACTCTGATGTTTTTTCTTCTTCAAAATATTTGTAGGCATAAAAGTGACAAAGAAAATTATAGAAATTCGTGTCAAGCGTCAATGGATCTGTAATAATGATAAATATAGGGGTAAATATATGCTGAGATTATGATGACATAATAGAAGAATAGAGACACGTAGTATTAGGCCCCATAATATGTCACTACTGTGAATTTTGGAGATGTTGATTTATAAAATTTGAGACGCGTATAATAATACTAAACATAATCTTAATAATAAAAAACTTATTTTATTTATCATAATATGAACACAATTGCACTTTTTAAAGTAACTTCGCCGCCCCAGAAAATTTGCCGCCCTGAGCGTTAGCCCCTAGTGCCCCTATTGTAAATCCGCTACTGCACATTACCCATACCCTGTATAACTTTTAAGTAAGTAAATAAACATATGTTTTTTTAATAAATTTAAGTAACCCCATTTTATTAGAAAGGGTTATCTTACTTTTATCAATATTATTTTAATGACTGAGACTTTTCAAAAAACCTTACAAACAAGTTTATGTTCACCGAAGTATATCTGTCGCATTCTCTTTCTCTCTTCATCCTGTTATAGAACCGCTACATAGCATCCTAAAAATACGTTTAATCGATCCAAGCACTCGGCTATTTTATGGTAAATTTGTTTTTCAAATTTCCCTCCCTTTTAATTCTAGTTCCAGTGAAGTTTTTAGGTTATTTAATGGAAGGAAGGCAGCCTTTTAATATTTTGCTATTTTAATACAGAACAGTCATTCTAAATGTTATATTATTTATATAGGTAGCTTATATAAAATAACCAACGACAGTGGAATTTCCCGCGTTTAATAATCCCACCACATCGGACGCGTTTATACAAACCTATTCATTAAAAATAAACTCTGACGCCAGTACGCGTTTAAGTATTTTCTAATGACTAGGCGATTAGAAACAAACATCGTTGGTTACTTAGTTTGTTTATGGTGACATTCTTATAAAACAAAATTGTCCCAACAGGTGAAGTTAATTATATGTACTTTTTACCATATATCTACAAGGGCCAATAATCTTGTACATGAAACTGGGCAGGTTGTTTCAAAGTATAAACAGTTTATTACACGGTCATGTAACCAAAAGATATTAGCCAAAAGGATTAATTATTTTGGTTCCGGGGACCGTGGATTACCAAAATAATATAAATTCATACACCCTGATTTTTAAATCTTAAAAAACTTTTCTCTCAACTAGGACACAATTCCCTTTTTTTAGAGATGGACACCGTAAAACATTTTTTTCCATACCATGGGTGTCTTAAGAGAAGTAAGAGGCAGTTTATTAACATGGGACCAAATGATTTGGAGGTTTAAAGGGGGAGAAAAGACCACTAAAGGGAGTAGATTCCACAGTCTAGATACTCGAAAATGAAGGAGCGTTGAATGTTCAGGACTCCAGACGGACTATGAAAGGATGCATGAAAGCACTTTGTGTTCCCCTAGTAAAAAAAATTAATTATAATACCCCTGAAGGCATCCTTTGATTTGAGATGAAGGGACATTCAAATCCTACGATTACGGTTAATAGGTATTAACAACACTTTGTTTATATCTGAATGTGGTAGACAATGCTTCGGTTCTATCTCTGCCCGTTCTTAATTGTAAAGTTTTAGAGTAACTTGTTTATAGTTTCTTGTCTGTAGCCTCTAAAATAAAAAATTAAAAAGTAAAAAAAAAATGTTTTGACTTACAAAAAAAGCTCCCTGGGAAGTAAAAGTGTCCCCTTTTAGGTCTAGGAAGTAAATACTTTCCGTACCCGGTGCTCTTATAAGTTAGGTACTTCCGAGACTCCCAATTCTGGAAAATTACTGTAATGTACGAAATAGCTTGTAACCAGGTTTATTGCTAATAACAATTCATGCCTATTAATGGACTTTTGCTAACTAGACTTGACCAGAAGAACAACCTAATACCTTACTTGAAGGTTTGCTCGAATAATACCCAAATTAATAGAAAACTCTTTTTAAAGCAGCTATGTAAGGTATAGCACAGTGTTCTTATATACGGACATTTGGTTAACTTAAAATGTAAATTAATAGGAAATCTTTTTTACTTAAAACACGCTATTCCTATTTTTCTTTAAATTTAGGACAACTCTTTTTTTATTATGTTAATCGACTGTAATAAAATAGTCTTTAAGTGCATTACAGATATCTTTCAGAACACTGAACATAACAAAACGTACCTGAGATTATTTAAAAGTTTTTTTTTAATTTTATATGTTATAAACAGTCAAGACATCGAATTTAGGGGAACTACCTAAAATTCTACGTTGTTAACCCTCCATAATAATTTGTATTAAATGACAGCACTTGATGATAACTTTAACATAAATCATATAAGTAAAACGTCAGAACCAAAGTCAAATATACCCGCCCAGATGCAGTGTTACATACCAATTAAAATATTTATTTGAGAAAATGTCCATTTCAAGGTTAGTCCACTTATAGGCCTCATAATTCAAAAACCAGAGGTTGCCGGAAAAAAAATTATATTGGCGCCCCGACAAAACCCCGTATGCAAAAAATCATCAAAATCGGCGTCGTGTCCGATAAGTAAAATTTTACCATATTAAAATACACTGATGATGGAAAAAAATGGGCAACTTACTCTATGAAGGTGAGAAATAATTAATTCGATCTGTAATTATTAGAAGGTGAAATGTTTTACAGAAAAATTAAGTATGCATTTTCTCTAAGCAGAGCATTCCAAAATTTCGGATATTATACAGATAAACTCTGTAAATGCTGGTACTATGTTACATTACCTAAAATGCAGGAGATAAGCTGTTAAGGTTGTGTCCGGTTTATTTATAAAATAGAAAAACTATTATTTAGTTCTTTCGCCAAATAGAAAAAACTTTAGAGCCGGTCCAAGAGTACAAACAATTTATTATTAACGAAAATCATTAGCTAAACGTATAAAAGCATCAAAAATAGTAAAAAACATAAAATAAATGCTTCTGGCGTTTAGGCAAAGAAAACTTCAAAAAAAAAGAAAAAATAAAAAAACTTACTTTTACAGCCGAGTGATGATCGCGTTGTTAAATTTAGCAATGGACTTAGCAATTGTTAAACGTTAACAACGGTTTAGAATGTTTAACAAAACGTCATTGTCAGTGTTATTCAATGATTTTAGTAGGTAACCTGTCAAAATCTGACATTTTGTTAAACATTCTAAACCGTTGTTAAATTTTAACAATTGCTAAGTCCATTGCTAAATTTAACAACGAAATCGTCACTTGGCCGTTATAATGTTAAAAAAAGATAACTGTGTAGCTTCAATCTACGTTAAAAAAGGCGGCGGTTAGACTGGATAAGAATTTGTACGAAAATTTGTTCGTACTATTTCATTCGTATGACAGTATACTATCAAACTGTTTACACTGGATGCGGACATTCTGTGCGATTCTGTAAGATAGTTTAGTTCTTAATACCCATATATTGGGCAATGAATCCGATATCTGAATTATATTTTTTCGAAACATCCCTTTTATTAAAACTTCTATTACTGGAAAGTAGCCAAAGTTGTTGAGTTAATGAATATTTTTATTACATACCTATTATGATAGTACTTAGTGGTTTGATCCCATAGAGACCGCCTTCAAAAATGTATATATTCATTTCCGCCTTTCTTGGATTAAAACAATCTATTTTTCACAATCCATTTTTACCACGTGCACTAAACTACCTACCATCATCGTCAAATGAATTCGTTCGTACAAACAACGGAAGAAAATCGAATTATTTTGGTCGTATAAAAACTTCGTACGGATTTGTACGAATTCGTACGAACGAATCGTGGCCAATATAACCACTCGCATATAAACACGAATTCGTACAAACAAATTTTCGTACGAATTCTTATCCAGTGTAACGGCCGCCTAAATTAAATAATAACTAGTTACCTGTGTTTAATGCTGAGGTGATTGTGATTGCTTATAAGCTTGAAAATAATTAAACTGTCACCCTTATTTGGTAAAAAAACATACATATCTCTTGTAAGAAATAAATTCAATATTCTAACGCAAAGAAACTCTTAGAATAGTTCCGGTTTTAAAGTTCCATTTAGGAAAAGTTTTCGGTAAATTGTAACAATGGACTGTATGAAAGTATATAGAGCCACTATTTTGTCAAGAAAATTACCTTATGGCCGGTTGCATCAACAATTTTAAGGAACTCTAAGCACATTTCAATCCACAGTCGTATATGCCACAAAAAAAAATCAAAAGTATTCCAGTTTTGATCCGAAGAAATTTTGACTCAAACCATATAATATAATCTTTTAGGGTCTCAACTTTCAAATGCAGATTTTCCACTACTTTTGGTACTGTTTATGTATTGTACCATGTTTATTTTTTCAAATCTTAAAAACGTTTATCACAGGAACGTCACTAATTTTTTTTTTGAAGTTAAAAAAAACGGTAGGTTTTGCAAGGACATTAGCGACAATTGGTGGTCGAAAAACTTATTTACCATAGGTTCCACAATAATTTGTTGATTTTTTGTTTTACCTGCTACTGTTAGTCGTAAAACTTAATATACTTTGGGTATCCGCATGTAGGTCCGGACTTAGAATTTTCTTTATTTATTATTGTACCTACTTTTTGGTATATTACGTACGTTATAGGCAAATTGCAGGTGTTAAATATAAAGCAGAGTCTTTTCGTCTTAGTTCATCAGTAGTTTGGAGTTTGTCAAGGTACTTCGTGTGTGTTATTGAGCATTCAAAATAGCTAACCTAAACTATTAATATTAGTAGGTATTTAGGACCTGTACCCTTTTAAAAGGTGCGGTGCCTACACAATAGATACCTGTCAGGCAACCTATTTATGGTTGGGTTTTTCACTGAGGGTTGTAATTTAAATTTCATTGCGGTCAAGAAATCAACAAGATGTTGTGAAACGTACCATACCAGCCTAGTTTAAGGACCTTTACCCAAGTAGCAATTATACCTAGAGTTATTTATTGCATCGGCAGCACTATTGCGTGCAAACTTCCATAAGATAATCTTCTTGACAAAATTTTGGCTCTAAATACTTCAATATAGTGCAATGGATTACAATGTTGCAAATTTACCAAAAACTTTCCCTTAGTGCTACTTTAGTATAATCTAACATGTAAATTGGACATCATCCCACCTTTACAGGATCCTAGCATTTTGAACCAAATAGAAATAGCTATTTTTTTATATACCCAGGGAAATCGGCTGGAATGCCGGAATAGTCCTATATGTCAAAAGAACCAAAGAAGAATTTTACTAAAGTGCTGACATATGACACACAACTTTCGAACAATAAGCATGACCATAAAACAGTACCTACTAATTTTTTTTGCATGATCTTTTATACATTCAAACTTAAACGTTTATAGTTTTTGAGAAGATTTCTCGGCATATCAGTCCATATAAGAGTTCTAAGGCTCCCAATATCACACAATATCCTAGACAAAACCAGTAAACTTTTTACACAAATGTTATAAATGACATTATTCTATAAAAAAAAATAATAGTTTTGCAAACATGCTACGTGCCAGAATAGATATTTATGTTATAAGTCCGGAAAATGAACTTTTACAATATGAGTGAGATGTTTACGGACGAGGATTTGAAAACGGATTTTAAGATTTTTGTTTACTGCTGGAAATATTGTCAGTACCGACATAATATTTAAATTTGACGAAAAGATTACCTTGATATATCCAGGAAACGCAACCACCCTATTTTCATTTATGTCAAGGTGAAAATTAAAGTCAGTTGAAAATAAGCGTTATTTTACAATCATTTTTGGTAAAATTGCCGAAATGGAAAAGGATGGTAGAAATCTAATTGATATTATTTTTTTATGTAGTTAAATAAATAATATAAGTTAGAGTATAGAGTATATTAGGTATGTATGGCAGTGAGAGGATTTTATGTCAACAAATCCTAAAAAAAAAAGCCGAACTCATTTTCTGGACTAAAACCAAGTATCTGAAAGTGCGTTTTACAGTACAGTATAAAATAAAGGGTTTTTATTTGATGGTCACTGTAAAAATTGTTAAAATTATAATTGGCGGAAAAAACGATGGAACTCCATTTTTTGGCCAAACAAGTTAATCAATAGAAAATATAGGTTTTGGTAATCGGGATCCATTGGTATACTTTACAGAAAAGAACATTCTTAGAGTAAAAAATATAGGTACTGACTAAAAACCGATTGACGAACGTAAGTGGAAAAATGAGGTTCGAGTTTTAAAGCTAATGTTTTCCCCTCCTGGCCTCGCACCACAACTTGTTGATACCTATAGAAGTGTTTATTATTTTTAGTTTTGGTTAACATTTACCGAAGCAATAATTTATTCTCGAGATAAATAAATCTTAATGTAATATTTAAAAGAACGCCTGACGTGGGTAACAGAGTTAAAAAACCAAAAGCAGCCAAAGAAAAAAAAACTGTCACTAAAGAAAAACGGGTTTTACCAGCCAAACTGTGAAAATAAATACGCTGCTATTTTTCATTGTTTTTCCCCACTCTTCATTTAGTTTTGCTGTGGTTTTGATTTTATAGGTTTTATACATTGCAGACTCTTCTGTCATAAATGGCTTATTTAATTACATAAATAAAACTGTTGCTTTTGTATATAATGTGAAACATTCTCTACGAATTTTACTGACACAAAACCAATAAGTCTGATGTCGTTCGTGCTAAAGACCCTAGAGAAGTTGCTGGATTGGCACATCAAGAAGAATGCACTTACGAACAGACCTCTGTCAGAAACTCTTGTAGTTCGGGTTCAGCGAGGATGTCCGCAGGGGGAGTCCTGTCCCCACTACTATGCTTGTCATGGACGACCTACTAAATGCCCTACAACTGGAAGGGCACCAAACAATGCGATACGCAGACGATCTCGTCAACACTGTTAGCAATCAAACAACCCTAACAGCAGCCATGGAGTGTCTCTTGGACCTTCCACCACCTAACCTCAGAGGCAAGAATGAACTACTTCTGCCTGCAACGAAAACCAACTAATGTCTACGCTAGTTTGGGACAAAACAACATAAAAAGGCAGGTTGGTGATAATTTGGACGTGAGAACGGACCAGATGATTCTCAATACTCATTAAAAAAAATTGAAATAAAAATTCCAGATCAAAGTAAGTGGCAACAACCCAATCTCCCCAGCACGGTTGAAGACATCATCTGTTATACAGATGAATTTAAAACCGAGCAGGAAACTTGAGCGGGCGTGTACAATGAAATGAGGAATTCACAATTCTTTATTTCACTAAGAACACACAGTTCTGTATTTTAAACGAAAATATATGCGAAGCAGCCAGGCGCCGCTAGGGGCACTAGTAAACCACAAGGTAACGTCCAAGTTGACATGGGAATGCCAAAAAGAACTGAAAGTATTGGGAGAACGCAACAGGGTAACTCTCCTGTGGGTACCAGGACATTCGGGAATAGAAGGCATCGAAAAAGCGGATGAGCTAGCGAGACTTGGATCATCCACACCATACTTTGGACCAGAACCTGTCCTTGGAGTGACCAAAACCACAGCACGAGGGCAAACCAGAGAATGGATCCGAAACAAACACAAGGAATACTGGGGAGGCATCAGTAGAATAAGACATGGAAAAGGCTTTATAAGGGGCCCATCCAAAAGAACGAAGAAAGAACTACTTGGACAAAGTAGGAAAATACTTCGCATAACAGTAGGGCTGCTAACAGGGCACGAAACAGCCTATATATCCTGTGCGAATGTAAAGCGCTGAATCAGAAAAGACCGGCATTATTTAAGCCACCGAAAATTGGCCCACAGGAATATATCAACCAACCAGTCCCGGGACAGAGCTGTCAAAGTACTCTTAAATAGTACTTAAAGTACTAGTACCAAGTTTTTGATTTTTAAAAAATTACTTCAAGTACAAGTACCAAGTATTCATTAAAATGTACTTGCATTTTCAAGTAAATTGAAAAAGTACTTGAAGTATCACCCAAGTATTTTACTTGAAGTAAATCCAAGTACTTGAAGTAAACCAAAGCACTTGAAGTAAAACAAAGTACTTGAAGTAAAACAAAGTACTTGAAGTAAAACAAAATACTTGAAGTACACCAAAATACTTGAAGTACATAAAAGTACTTGAAGTAATTAAAAGTACTTTAAGTAAAACAAATTATACTTGAGAAGTATTTTTTGTAAGGAAGTTAGAGGGTTTATTTCTCAAAACGGGGTTTTCCAACAACTCCTAAAAGCTTTAAGGACTGAGCGTCGTTGGAAACTAGGCCAGTCGGTAAAAACTATAGTTAGAAAAACAAGTAGGGTTGCTAAGTGTCCCGTTTTAAGTCGGGATCTTATGCATCCGATGTCCGAAATAATGTAAAATTTCGTATGTAAATTTATGGCAACAAGCCTACAATGCCGTACTCGGGTGAGCGCTTGGGCCTTAAACTATTATAGGAAATATTGGTTTTTCCCAAAATGGGTTTTTTCCTGTGGTTGCCGACGGGTTGGCGTTGGCACCCGTTGGCATCCGATACATCTGTCAAATGCGAGTGTTTTCATATGGGTGCCTACAGCAGGTTGTTTTCACCAGACCATAGCACTTATAATTTTTACGTTGACACAAAACCGAGTTAAAGAACAAAAAGTCTAATTCTCAGTAATAGTTACACTTGTCTTGCTGTTGGATCCAATTCAAATGAGCGCTGTAATGCAATACAATAGAAACAGTAGCGGTTGCGCGTATTTCTTGTTTTAACTTGTTTGTACGATTATCTAAGGCGTGTAAATTCAAGTACTTGGTTGATTTTTTACTTCAAGTACTCTTTATTTACTTGAAGTATTGTTTTTACTTCAAGTACTTTTTATTTACTTGAAGTACTTTCTTTACTTAAAGTACTTTTTTTTACTTCAAGTACATCGTAATCTTTCAAGTACTTAAATAAATACTTTAAGTAATATACTTGGTCAAATCAAGTAATAATCCAGGTATCTTCATAAAAACTAATCAAGTACAAGTACAAGTACCTCCTAATAAAAAGTACTTGAAGTAAAATACTTGAAGTACAAAAAAGTACTTCAAGTAAAATTTTACTTGAGGTACTTCAAGTTTTGACAGCTCTGTCCCGGGTTATACAGACTCTACAGAAGAAACAAGACTAATTAAAGGATTGGTATAAAAGATAATGGGAGATTAGGCACAAAAAGCCCAAGAGGCTGTGCTGCCTCCGGTAGTGAATCAAGACAGCTCCCAGGGAGAAGAAGAAGAACACATAATCTTATTAATTCACTAGAAGTTACTTTTCGCTGGCGCAATGTTGAAATTAAAGTTATTATTTTTGCAATCAACAAAAATTTACTACTTATTATTATTAGTTGTTTTTAAGGTCTCATGCTAAAATGTTAAACCAAAAAAAAAAAATTGCCACTCTGTACGAAAGCGTTCCTCACATTATAGAAATTAAAAAATCCCCAGTCTAGGTCATTGGACGAATCACCCGGTATAAAGTTTACCCAACCTCTGACGCTTGTGCTGCGAACGCCACTATTCTCACTGTTCCTATGGAATACATTCGAGTTTCGAGCGCATGATAAAAACAGTTCTGAAAAGTACAGGGTGAGTCATGTTCACGTCAACGATGCCGACGCGCGGTTTAAAATATATTTTTAAAACATTAAACAAATAAAAGATAATGCGGATTTCAAAACGAAGATATACGTTATTCGTAGTGATAACGGTTAATAGCAGTCTTTTTTGAATTTATTATGGATATATTAATCCTTTTTTTATGCCTGAAACGTTAAACATTTTTTTCCTAGCTGTTACCTTTGGCATAAACTTGCCTTGATGCAACGTTGTTAACGTTTCCATAACATACATTTTTTTGACTCATTATTTCAAAATTAATAATATAAGCCTCTGATGAGATTGCAGATTATACTATGTTGGAAATACCACGGTATTTTTCATCGCTATAAAACCTTATAACCTAACGGTGTATATTCAGTATTGTTGGCGCAATTTTTATGCACAAGCTTTTTATCTAAACTTAAAACTAAATTAAGTACAAAAAAATGATATCTAATATAGAAATAAAATAGATAATATATTTTTGTCATTATCATTGGACTTTTTCATAGCTCGTCACCTCACAGAAGGCAATGGCAAACCACTGTGTAGTATTTTTGCCTAGTAAACCCTCTCTCAAATGTGCTTCGGGAGGCACGTTAAGCCGGTGGTCCCCATATCTGTGACTAGTTGGTACGCAACACAGAAATGTGCGAGAGGGCGCCTACGCTCTGAATATAGTACGGCACAGCAAGAAGAATCTTTCGGAAAAAACCTGAACAGTTTACTTTTATAAGAATAACTCTTTTTCGGTAAGAGTACTGTCCGAACTAGTTCAAGAAGGACACTTTTTCCGGGAGGTTAGCTCTACTCAGTCTAGGCATAAAAAAGTATTCTTTTTTAAAGAAAACTCTTCGTGCGTGGATATTTTTCGGACAATAATAGAAAAAAAAAATAACGTAGGTAAAAGCTCGAAATTTGACATTTTGGCCTCGCTTGCAGCTCGACCTGTTATTCTAATCAGATAAATTTTGTACAGTCGTAGAACAAATACAATAAAACTAAATGCCGAATTTTTAAATTTCACAACGGATTTCTTTAAAGCATCTTTAAAATGCATTAAAATTTCAATCTCAAACTAAAATCAAAATAAAAACTACATAGCTAAGTTCGTCGATACTATCAATTCCAAGTCAAAAACTATCAACATTTTAGAAACAGTTAACTAGACTTAAACATTCTATATTAGAAACTGACACTTTCTAATTTAAGGCTACAGAAAGTGAAAAAGTAAGGCATCCGTTATCACAATTTTCATAAATAAGTCAATAATAATTGTAAATGCCGATTTTCTGGAATGACTTGATTTTAGCGAAAATGCTGCACCTCCATTAACTTTCACGTCGAAATTCACAGACCAGCTAAAAACAACCTTTAAATTCCCAGATATTGGTATTTGTATATTACACCGCAAATATCCAAAATATGCCTAATTAACTTTCTAAAAAAAATTGTTCTACAGACCCAAAGAGTCAAATAATAAAAAGTAAGCTAAACATTGCACGAATAAATGTGGTTCTTCTAAAAGGACCTATATACCTCAGTATTTTCTGTCTAAAAGAGGAATAAACTCCAGAAATATGTGCAGCATGTGCACTATATATGGACACATGGATTTGAAGCACTTGGATACTTCTCAAAATATGTTTGCACCAAATACTCTAATAAGACAAAAGACCCAATCAGTCTGTAAACGTACTGGTTTTACTGTTAAAATTTCCTTCAAATATTCAATATTCCAGCAGTTGCTTATATCCACTTTACTATTTCCACAGGCATACTGACCTAGTGCTTTCAATAAATTGTGCCAATTGTGATGGTGGAATAATGATTCGATTTGGTGAGTTTGTCATTTACACTTTTCCTTTTTTGCTTTCCATTAACGTATTTCGTTTAAGTTTGCAAACATTCTGAAGTTCAAATTTTGATCATCTATCTGAATGCGCCCAAAATTTTCTACTTTTTTCATCAGTTCTACCACCATGCATAAATAACGACGTACTTTATTTCTTTATGATTGGTTTATCGATAGTTTCATTAGACACTGGCCAATTTAGTACGAGTCGCGCACCTTTAAAAAAGACTGTATGTTGACAGCATTACGGAAATATTAAGTCTTTTTCCCAATCATTTATAGCGAAATAGGCATTATTCAGCAACAAGTTATTTAAATATGTTAAATCATCATATCCAATACCTTACTAATGACATAAGCGCAAAAGTAAACGAAGACTAACACCTAAGCATGTTGATCCTAAAACAACTGCAGAATTATTAGCCTAATTGTCATTATATGTATTTGAAGAATTACTGCTGATGGTTACATTCTCAACTTAAAAGAAGGTTTACGATGCCGCAACCGTTCTAAGTACAGGATGCGAGTCGCGTCACTTGCAATTCTTTCGTTGACCATCGGCACGGCACATATTACTTCCTGTTTTCAACTTTTAATTAGGAAGGTTAGACTAAATCCTGTCCTTTTTTATAAGATTTCAATACTAAATTTATCTCAGTGATAAGTAAAAAAGACATAAATATGTCAAGTGACATTTAGTTGTACTTTGCTTTAATACGCGCAAATTTTGATTATCTTATTTCCATTATTATGCTTGAAATACAGAGTAGAAGTTTCGAAATTATCCATTCCATGGTTATATGTAACTAGCGAAGCAGGCCACCGAAGCAGTTGACCTGCTCGGCTTTGTTTGTCAGACACTCGACGATAATACTTGACTGGGCAACTGTAGAGAGAAATAGACTGGAGGGTCGCTTGTGTTGTAGCTTTCCGTGAAAGCAGCACAGTGTAGCCGAGCAGTGTGCTGTGGGATAATGACGTCAGCCGACAAAGACAAAACAACGGGCGACGCAGCGCAGCGAGAGAGACAACGGTATAAGAAACTTATTAGAGTAGGGAGAACGAACGACCCAACCTAACCAGACCCCGGCCCGTTCAACGATCGATCCGAATGCCGGAATAGACAGAGAAAGACTATGTTTTATGCATGGCTTTGAATTGTGGACGGGCCGGCAAACGGCTGAGTCACAGTAATTGATAATAACTTAGGCATTGCTCTTTGCTATTAGGATGAAAACTGAATTGAACTGAAAAGCAGTAGAAAACCACTTCTTCGTCGGTCCTGCAAAAATTTGCCTAAGCTTGATGGACATGTACCCTTAATTTTTGGCCAAGCGCAGAATTTTGCGTTTAAACAATTTTTTTCTTTGTTTTCGCGATTTATTGATGTCATAAATATGTTAAACATACGTTTTAGTCAATTTCATATGAGCTTTTATGTTAATATAGTTATTTACAAACGGCATTATATGGAAAAACTATTTAAAATTAAGACAAAAGCTATCAATTGGATTTTATAACGCCTTTAAATTTCCAATAATAAAATTGAAAAATAACCACTTTTTATCCTAGGTATGCTTAATTTATGTACGTATGTGATCTGTGTGCAGTTAGTTATTCATTCGTACTCCAATTCTGAAACCGTATGTATTTATGCGTTTATGTAAACCAGGGGTCTTTTCAATAATGCGCTTCAGCGCCGCAGAGAACAAAAACGGTTTAAAAGGTAATTAATTAATAATTAATGATCTCTTTTTAGAAGTTTTGGATCTTTCGGAGATAAGTGGATGATTTTCATCGAATTAAAGGATTGAAAATAGGTAGCTGGTGCTATATGATTTGTGTAAAAAAGCTACTAGGTAAATTATTTTAAACAGCATTTATTTTTTGACGTTGCGTATAAAAAAAATACTACAACAAAGTGGAATGGATATAAAAAATGGATTTCAGTAAAAAAAGAGAAAAATACTTAAAGGCGCCTAAGAGAGGCTAACTAAAATTTGTTTCATTAAGTTAATAATACATTTTACAATTAAATAAAAAGTGACATTTTATTCTAAACTTACAGGCTGCAAAATGTTTGATTTAAATAGTCCGCCAGAATTTCCAATTAAAGTTGATCAATGATTAGTCGTACGATATCATCGCTTTGGCAGTGGGACAATAAATAAGAATGAGCCTTACCACGTGTAATACACGCATGTAGTTTGGTTTTATTTCAGGTTTTCATGCAGTTTCAGCAGGACGACAATATTTTAAGGAGAGCCGATTCTCGTAAAAGGAAGTAGGATGCCTGAAGACAAATTAGAAATCGTGATTTGCTGATATACGTATGGCCTATGTTATATACGCATTGTTTGTTGGGGAATAGGGATTTGTGTCAAAGGTATAACATTTTAAAATGGTTAGAAAGCAATATCTAAATGAAGTAAAATATTTTTCCTGTACATTTTGGGACAAACAGATTACTAATTCTAGTAGTTGAATTATAAGTGATAAAAATTACTAACGACGGCATATTTTAATAACATATCCTAATGCAGACACGGTGAAGATAGCTTTTTCAAACGAGATAATTACGAGCAAAAATACATCTCCAAACACCTAATGCCTTACAAAGTCCAAGTCAATCGTCGTATACATACTGCTAACAAGATTGAAAATTAAATCTAAATACTTATCTACGTTTCGGTGGCAAATCTACCACCGTTTTCAAGATAAACTTAAATAAAAATGACACTACGATATAGACTGTAACAAAACGATCCCAAAATGTTTTTTTTTCAAAATTTCAAAAATGGTGGTAGACTTGCCACCGAAACTCTTTTTTCGGTTTCAGGCGATCTGCTTGTTTGTAAAGGTCAAAGACTAAGCACACTCACTCTTTATACCCCGGGACCAGGACCGAAGCGGTCTCATTGTATAAAGATTTTCGGCGAGTACCCAACAAGCAGTTTTTTAAAGATAAAACTTGTGACTTGTCGAGATAGTAAATAAAAATTAAAAAAAAAAAATTGTTTTAACAAAACGAGAAGAAGAACTAATTAATTTATTTCGCAAAAATTGTGACACCTACATTTTTGATATATTTTCTGAGGATTAAAATTTGCTGATTAAAGGAAACCTAAGAGTTTCAACGCCAATGCTGAGTCTGTCATTAAAAGTATTTAAATTTCTAAAAGGGTTTGTAGGCTTATTACAATATTAATAATTTTATTATTCTGAAGAGTCTAATTTTCTCGATACTATTAAGTATTTGCATAGAATCTGAACTACTAAGCATATTATATGATGGTGCTTGCCTAGAAGTTCCCAAAAGGGCGACATGATAATTCAATCTCATGCTTACTTTTTCAGGAGAAGCTCATACTTGCCCACTTTGTCTTTTTCGTCCTCCCTACAGTCTAGACTGTACTGGAAGCCAACTTCCAAATCCTAAATTATGTATCAGTAAAATCTTTTACCTCAATCAATACATCCAATATAGTTAGTACTTAAGCCTTCTTAAACCTTGGAGTGTGCTTAGATAAAAAACAAGGAAACACTAGTTTTCTTCCCATGTTGTATTTTTGTAGTATTTTTTAATTCCAACTATTTTGTATTCTTTTAGTATTACCGAAATTTTCACATTTTCCAGATTATTAAGAGCAATAACACATCTCCACAAACCTAATGCCTTACAAAATCCAAGTCAATCCTCGTAAAAATATTGCTAATATGATTGAAAATTAGCTACCAAGCCAATGCTGACACTACTAGATTGCATTAAATACAGAGCTATTCGCTTTTACTGGTGACACCGTTCTCTAGGGATAGTTTCTGGAGTCATGTAAAAATAGTAAGACAGGATTATTACAGTATCAAAAATTAATGTGATAAAAACTTAATTAGATCAACAAAGGAACAAAAATTATATTTAGAACATAATCCATGGATATGGCAGTTTCGGTGAAGCTACAATAAAGACTAATATAGAATAAAAAATGAATATATAATTATGGCTGCTGCCTAAATTGTCGACGTCGTGCCGGAAAAAAAACTTCAAAAACCATTGATATTTTGGTAAAAAAAAGTTTTTTTACTGGTTAGCCCCGGTTGACGATTACGAATTAATTTTTAAGTAATTTGTTTGAATTTATTGATTGCTTATTTTCCAAGTAATCAGGTTTCCCTTGACATAAAAAGTGTCTGAATTTCAAACGGACCCACTTTCAGATGATCCGGCTTTCGGACGCTCTTCAAAGTATGATAAATCCGGGGAATCCCGCACGAACGGCAGCTTTATGCATGATGAACCCGTTTTTGGAACCATCTAAAAAGAATTCGTGGAAGTTAAAAAATGACGGTTCTTACTCACCTCATATATCAAAGCTATTACAAGATTTGAAACACAATACAGAAAGATCAATTCTGGTGACTTCTACAAGTGACCTAAAAAAACCAAATCCAACTAATTCCCCATCCAAACAGAACTAAAACTGTACCTACGAGTTAACCTAGGAATGTGACAATTTCGGTGAGGCTAAAACAATACAGACTTGTTAGAATCAAAAGACACTGCATGAGGTGTTTGCTTCTTTTTTTTTCTAAGCAAAATCCAAGGTTTAAGAAATACTAACGTATCTTAAGTGTATGGATTGAGGTAAAAGATTTTACTGATACAGAATTTAAGATTTGGATGTTGGCTTCCAGTACAGTCTAGACTCTTCGGAGGAAGAAGAGGACAAAGTGGGCAAGTAAAAGCTTCTCCTGAAAAAGTATATATCAGATTGAATTATCATGTGGACCTTTTGGGAACTTTTAGGGGCAAGCAGAAGAGGTTGTAGGCAAGAGGCATAGTAGTTGAGATCATACGCATATACTTAATAGCATTAAGAAAACTTGGAATCTTTAAAACGTAATAAAATTATTAATATTGTAATAAGTCTACAAACCCTTTTAGAAACTTGAATACTTTTAATGACCGACTCACCATGGACGTTGAAACTCTTAGGGGTCCTTTAATCTTCAAATTTAAATCCTCAGAAATATTCTGAAAATATATCAAATAAGTGTCTCAATTTTCGTGAAATACAAGTAGTTCTCCCACTATTGCTAAAACAACTTGTTTTTTAAATATTTGTTTACTATCTCGACAAGTCACAAGTTTCATCTTTAAAAAAGTACTTGTTGGGTAATACCCAAAAATCTTTATACAATGAGACCGCTTCGGTTCTAGTCCTGGGGTATAGAAAGTAAGTATGCTCAGTCTTATTGATCCTTACGAACAAGCAGATCGCTTGAAACAGAGAAAATAAAAAACCCCAAAAATCTAAATATCTATGTTTCGGAGGCAAGTCTAACACCGTTTTTAAGATAAACTTAACTAAAAATTAAATTATAATTAAAGTTTTTAAAATTCTGAGCTCGTTTTGTTACAGTTTATGTCGTAGTGTCATTTTCAGTTAAGTTAAAAACAGTGGTAGACTTGCCACCGAAACGTACATAAGTATTTAGATTTTTTTGAGTTTTTTGGGTATTTTTCTTATTTCTGTTTTGGGCGATTTCAAAGGGGTCAATTAATAGGACTGAGCATACACAGTCTCTGTACCCCGGGAACAGGACGAAAGCGGTCCCAATGCCTTTTTAAAACATAAATTCCAGTAAAAAATATCACTGCAAACACTTATTAAAAATGGTTAAGTTTTTGACATTTGACTTTATATTCAATAAAGTACAGAGCAAGTCTCCAATTCTTCTCAATATAGCTAAAGTGCATATTTAGTAACCCCTGAAAACAAGTGGTCCAAATCCGATAGTAAAACATTATATAAAAAAAGAAAAACGCAGTGTAGATCAATCAACTACGACTAAAAAAAGTGAAGATATATTAGTTCTATTTGTTTTTTTTTATTGTATAAATTTTGTAATTGGGTTTGTAATTTAAGACTAGGTGTTTGTTATTAGATTTAAGTATAAATTAGTTCTATTTTACCTACACTAGCTCTCAAAGAAGTGAAATTTAACCAAATAGGTAGAGTTTTACTTACAAAAAAAGGGTAACCAAATGTACGTTATTTCTAAATAACCAACATACCTAATATTTAACAAAAATTAATACATAATAACCATCACGCGTACCATATAACAGAAAATCTAAAACGACATCTACTAAAATCAAAACTTGCTGAAGAAGATTAAATATTCAAAAGACAATCAAGGGGAGATGATATATATTGTGTGTACTTTGTATACACTTTTCAAAGTAAATTCTTAGGATTTTAGTGATTGTCAACGACTGACGGCGAGTATTTGACAAGAAATTTTTGATAATTAAAAACGCTTGTCTTCTACATTTGCAAATAACATTAATTTTACTTAAATCTTTATAATTAACAAAAATAATCAAACCATTAGCACGAACGCATTAATAATGAACAATATCGCAAACCATTTAAAAATCTAATTAGAAGGTAAAAAATGCAACGCAACCTTTAACTTTTATCAAGCTTTACCAAAAAAATAAAACCAAAATTTCAAAGATGCGAATTATATTTCTTTGCAGGTTTGTCCAACAAAATAACATACATATTCGTTTATAGTATTTGACTCCAAATACTTCATTTTTACAAGAATGGAAGAATCTAAAGTGATTATTTTAAATGCTAAGGAGAGTTTTAAAAACTTCGATATCACAAACTAACACTGACCGAATAAACGATCTTATTCTTGTCAATAGAAAAATTTTTATTCTAAAATGTCACTAACATTACAAATTATTGTTGGCAGCGTCAAGAAAATCATACATTTCCATCTGCTGACTATCGAACAAAACCAGCGACATGTTGACATCTCTATCTGTATCGAAACCTGGGGTCACCCGATACAGAAGAATCAACAAATCTGGAGTAGCGTCACTTAAACTCTTCAAAACCGAAAACAACAAAGGTTGTGCCTTTAGTCGGTAAAGTAATGGTCACTGTCTTTTGGGGTGATCTGCAACTAATGGCCCTCAGAGCCGAAACCATGGACAGGAAGGATGGGGGGGGCATTCCTTCTCCAACTTTGCTATTGTCAAAATCAGGAAGAGTTAAAAAATTGTTGAAAAGTTGGTAAACGTATACTGGCTGAAACTTGTTGGTTTCATTGTCAGAAATAAGAACATTATTCCCTACTATTACACATAATGCAAATTACTTTGAAATTTAGAATATAAACAATTATTGTAAATACTGTCATCTAACTGAGAGCCACGACAAGCGCAAAACCGGAGGCGCCAAACTACGAGTCGCTGATGATCAAAGCTGACAATTTCACAGCATGTTAAGAATTCAGCCAATCAAAAGTTCAGAATTTCATCCCCGCAATGCAACAACGCAATGATTATGCTCTAAGGTCTTTGAAAATGATATGTTCAACTGAAATAAAGATT
This sequence comes from Listronotus oregonensis, assembly GCA_019359885.1. NCBI lineage: Eukaryota > Metazoa > Arthropoda > Insecta > Coleoptera > Curculionidae > Listronotus > Listronotus oregonensis. The sequence continues at coordinate 514,900 of JAHBCN010000013.1, forward strand.
GATTATGTAATGAAAGCTCAGAAGCATTTGCTAGAAAGTTGGCAATAGATAGCGAAAATGATTTTAGGTGACATTATAGAGGAAGATTGAACCCCAGAAAATATGACAACCATCCTGAAACTGCAAAACGTTTTACTTAACTATATTTCCGTACAAAATTTAGAATAGAACTAGATAACCTAGTAAATCTTTTGAGATTAAATATTAAATATGGCTTAGAAACTTTTAGGCCTTTCTTTAATATATTTACCTTTCCAGGGTTAAGACAAAATATTGAATGCGGCGATATTACGGCACTATTGGGTTTTTACCACACGAAGCTACAAAACCAGATTTTTATGCGCTTGAAAGTCTTTTGACAATTATGTTGATGCTTCATCGTTATTAAAATAATGCTAAAGGCAACAGAAAGAAAAAGTTTTTTTAAGCTACCCTCTAAGTTATGTCAATTATTTGTAACAGTAAAATTTTCAATGGCAACAAACGAGAAAAAATTCCGCCAATTACTAAAAGCTGACCAAAGTAACAATGTCCAATCAACGTCAGGATTGCCTTATGATTAAGAAATTAGAGATATAACTAAAAACATTGATATTTCTTATAATGTTGATAAATACTCAACTATAAAAAATGATCCACGTAACGACTTTGATGTGACTGATCGGTTGGGCATAAAAACTTATTTTTCGCTACAAAAATTGTATGAAGAAAATTGGATTTATTTTTAAAAGATTTCAACTTAATTTCCACTTACTTTAATGCACTGATTGTTGTTAAAACATTTTTATGTATAAGATATTTTACTTTTTTGGTATACCTGAAATTTGATTAAACCCAACCAAATTACGACATAGTATTTTACTGATAATACATGTAACTGTCTATACGAGAAGGAACCTTATCTTCACAGAGGTCAAAAATGAGCTCTCCTCAAACATTAGCGTCCCCCTCAAAAAAATCGTTTCCCTACGGCTCCAAAAGTTAAGCATTTCGTTCAACAAGGAAAAACCGTTTAATCAAAAGTGCCATTCTGCCCGGCCGCACACTGCCCAACTGACTACAATTGTTTTTAAAAATACATAGGGATGTTCTTTCACATCTACCTTTTGGTCCAGATTTAACACAACATAAATGTTTCAAATTTGACTTCAGATTCGCCATCTTGAAAAACACATACGTCATTTTGGATCCGCCAGCATGAATTTTCATAATCTGAATTTAGATTCGTAGTCAGCGACGAAAAAACCCTCCTATACGAATATGGGGAAAGATATGCGAAGATTTTGAAAACCGTGATTTTTAGTCCGTTTTTCGAGGTTAAAAAAAACTAAACTTGCTTCCTAAATTCTGGTGGTGGTTTTATATTAAGCAGATCCTTTTACATAACAATGTAAAGTTGGATGTAATTCAATTTTCCATTTTGGTATGAAAATACCCCCCTCGATTTAATAAAAAGATTATTAAAAACTTACAATTTTATTTAAACAGATATAGCTGCTGTGAAAACTTGAATATCTAGATAAACAAACTAATTTTGTTTATAACAGTAATAAAATTGGGTTACCCATACCATCAAATAAACCTACAACTACAACATGGGGAAAATCAAAGTAAGAAAATATTTAAATCATCAGATTTTCTCGATTATAAATATTAAGGTTTACTAGGCACTTCACTTGAACAACTATTAATAACAATTTATCTTTTATGTTACATCAAATAAATGATCAAAATCAACCAGCCAGAAATTCCTCACGTGTAGAACACAACAATATAGGTTTTTTTAGACAGAAAAAATATTAAGTTTTTTCATTTTTTTTTTGTTATTAAAACTTTTTCTATATTTGTTTGAACTAAAAACGTATTTTTCTTAGTTTTTAGTATGGTTTAATTAAAATAAACTGAAACAGTAGCATAATTTTTTTGTTAATGTTGACCAAAAACTAAAAAAACACATTTCAATGGTATTAAAATCAAAAAAGTAAGAAAAATATTTGGCCAAACCATTAAACTGAAAAAAGGTTTGTATTTATCATTCACCTATCTTTGGCTATCTACTTAATATAGTGTAGCCAGAACAAGCTTTACTAATGTTGCATAATAAATGCACTTTACGAAGTCTCGCAATTACATTATATCAGTAAAAAAAACTTAAAAATTTAAAACATAAAAAATTACTGGGTTGCATAAAAGTATACTATAAAACTTCCCTGAAAAAGATAACGTTTTTTTGGTTTTATTGGAAATACCTAATATTATTTGAGAAAACTAATTCATTGATAAAGTGTCGAAGTTATTATCATGAAAAAAGTTGTTGATAATTTGACATATTCCAAAAGATTTTTTAAACCTAAGTTTAACTTGTATGAAACTTAAAAAAAAGAACATAGTATAAATAATCATAGAAGATTGTTAAATAACTAAATGATTGCTAAAACCTAAAGAAAAAGTAAAAAATTAAATCCTGTCATATGATAGATTTCCAAGACAACTTGGAGGATATCAGAATAAGAAAATATCAAAATCATTTCCTTTTGTCGATTATTAATATCAGAGCTTACTAGACACTGTACTTAAATAATCATTAATTACAATTTATCTTTATTTAACATTAAATATATGATCAAAACCAAAAAGTCAGAAATTGCTTAGATGTAGAACACAAAAACTATTAAGTTTTTTTGGCAGAAGAAAGTTTCACTATACAAATTAAAATTATAAATGGTGTCAAATATTTTATTTAGACAGAAAAATTAGAAGTTAGTATTGACGCCTTTTTTCGAAATACTAAAGATGAAGGAAAATAAAGAAAACAGTAACTGAAACAACAAAAATGGATTTGTGTTTATCATGTTAAAAAATAATTAGAAACTTTAGAATTAGAGACCAAGAATCGGGTGGGAAGATTTTAAAAATAGCATCCTTGGATTTCGTAAAACTGTACAATAGAACTATGCTTAAAAAATAGAAATACAAATTTAGGTTTTTAGGTAGTTCTAGCAGAAACAACTTATAGGCACGGATTTTATTAAGAAACTTTAAAAAAATATAATTATAAAACAAAAACATTTGTCAGTCAGTTTGACAAATCCAAAAAATGTTTTAACATTACATTTAGTTTGGATAAAACTTACTAAAAAAGTTTATTTTTCCAGAAAAAGCATGGAATACACAGTCTGAGCTGATTATCAAATAATCACATTTTGGCTAACATCTGTAAACACAAAAAAACAATGTTCGTGACAAATTTGGGATACTAATCTATGGAATTAGATAAACGTTTGGAATACAACCTCACGAAGTTGATTAATACTGATGATTTGATATCTTAAAGTATTGATATCGAATACGGAGCTGATTCAACAATGATACCGTCGCATCTACATTTCAACTAGATCATTTTACTCACCTTAACCACCATTGGACTTATGCCTTATCTTCCTTATCACTTAAGCCAGCGTATTTACAAAGACTTTAAAAATGTATTTATGCCTTTGTCTTTACCAACTTTTTGATCAGGAATATCTTTGACAATTTTATTCATATGTGCTGTGTTTATCACTGGTTATCCTAATCAGGTGTTACTTAACTTATTCTTGTGTTTTTTGGCATTCGATTGGGTTTAATCCGAGCCCAACTGTCTCTGAACGATGTTTGCGGAATCCATGTGATATATTATTCTTCGAAAAATGCTTTCTTCATATTTCGGAAATTGTAACCTTCAAAGAAAAATAAAACATGTAATGGGGATGTTTTGGACCTACGTTTATATAACATTTTTGTCTTGTATTTTTCCAAGGAACATGAATCGGTTCCAAAATAAAGGCTCTGAATTAATGTTAAGTGAAATTTAATGGGGTTTGCAGACGTTTAGCTAAAAGCTAATAACAAGAAACTCTTTATTTTTTAAATTTTCACAAAATTGCAAAGTTAAATATCCTGACTCGAGTAAAAATGTTTAGTAATCGAGTAATTCTTTCAGTCCTAACTTAAATGGTCTTCATATGTTCAATCAAAAAGTTAATCATACAGGGTGTTCGGCACAAAAGCAATGCAAAGTTGGCTCTTAGAATTATGTTTTACCTCTTTTTGTGGTTAGAGGGCGCGTATTTTTCTTTGTAGCTGTCATGGGCCCCAATTATCAAATTTGTATGTTCTAGTATTAGTCTAGATTAAAATAAAATAAAAATGTTGTCAGTTTCATGATTTTTCAAAAATATATTTTAGTTAAGAATCTGAAAATTAAAAATTTTGGAATAAAAATTTTAAAAATTCTAAAACAAACCTTAGTGCCCATGTCAAAATATCTGAGTGGACCGCATAGCAGACGGTCCCCACCTATCTCAGATTTACGTATGTCTACTCATGAGCCAAACACCCAGTATTTTGTGCAACAACAAACTATTAAAAAAAAACAAAATGTTGCAAGAAGAAAACTTGAGACGACATGTGTAATTACATTTTATAGTAAAGGGTCATCCAACGGGGGCAAAACAGGACCAATTATTTGTGGTTTTCATCGAATTTAAAAAAATATGAAAAATACTCATCTTGTGTATTATCTCCATAGAATCTTAAACTCTCAAATTATTTGAATTAAATCAAAAGAGGTACTACATAAAATTAACATTTTCTTTATGAGGCACCTTATTTATTGATTCGTTTGAGCGTCTCATTTTTTTATTGTTGTTTTAGCCTGTTACCTTTTAATATCATTCCTACCCTAATGCTATTGTTGTTTTAATATACTTATTGTAATAAAAAATAACCTTCATTTTTCAGCTAATAATGTAACGTGTAGCGAAAAATTTGGAAATTTGGCAACGGTGTTGATATTATTGTTCAACTGCGCATGTCCACAAAATACCGAATTTTGTAGACGCACCCTTAGCGATTTTAAAGATATTTAAGCGTTGCGGTACTTTTTACTAAAAAAGCAGTGTTGAGCAGTGTTGTCGTATCTCAACAGTAGTATAATCTATTTTCAAATTCTATTTTGACATTTCTTTTGGACCATATCCGCAATCTCTAATTATACGTTGCCGTTTACATAAACAATGAGTGAAATTCAACAAATTTTCTTCAAAATTCAAAAAAACAAACTACATAGCCATATGGAGAATCGAAAAAGAAAATTTTTGAAACTTAAGAAAATGTCACATATGTCAAATTTTGACAGATGTTGTCCTGCTAGTTATAGAAAAAAAATATTTGCAATAACATTTATTGTTATCGTGTATAGATTTTGAATATACAGGGTATGTCATGAAGAAATTGTAAATCTCTTATGCCTATGAATAATGCATTTTTAACATCAGATCAAATAAAATAGCACTTTAATAAAATAAGTTTTGTTTTATTCAAAATATATTTTTATTGTTTTCCGTGTATTAAATAATAAAAAAAACGTGCAAATGAATACTACTCAATAAGACCTTTGATTTAAGGTATCTCAAAATTTCAAAAGTTTTAAATTAGTAGCATGTATAAAAAAATATAAATTTTCGGTTTAACAATACAGGGTGTAACATAATATTGAAAATAAAATACAAAAAGGATTAGTGTAATAGTAATAACTTATGAACGCTAGAAAATAATGGAACAAAATTTTAGCCAAGGCTTAATTTGATGGTGGCCTAGTAAGAGTAAAAAAACACTTTGTAGTTTACCCAGTGGCGTGCGTACTGATATTATTGTAGGGTTTTTTAATGAAGTACGCCACTGGTATTTTTTGATCATTGCGTCTAACTTAGTTTTTAAAAAAGACTCTTAGACGTTTTAAATAAAAGTAATTATTACTTATTATTTATTAATAATTACTAATTAATTAACAATAATAAATGTATTATGAACCTAGAAACTTAAGGTAATTACCAGGTAACAATAATTAATCAAACGAAAAAAAAAGTGCTAAAAATGTTACTCAGCTGCACTACATTTTTCAATGCGTTTCCCTTATTCGTGCAAAAATACCTGACATCTCCCGTATTTGCCGACATCCCATTTCAGATCTTTCACAGAGTCCGCACGTCAGGAATTCCAAATAAATAAACTATGTTTTTAAGTGCCCTTATAAATAATAATCCAAAGGATTAAGGTCGGGGCATGTGTTTGGCCCTCCACAACCTATCCATTTATTCCGGAAGATGAAAGTTCTTACGTGCAGACTCTTCGTAAGAGAGTTGAAATGGGATGTCGGCAAATTTGAGAAACGCCTGGTATTTTTGCACGAGTAAGAGAGTCCGTAAAAAAATTTGTAATCTTGTTTTTCGTTTGATTAACCATTGGTAATTAGTAATCATTTTAGCTTTGTAGGTTAATAGTACATTTATTAATAAGTAGTATTTTATTTAAAACGCCTAAGACTCCTTGAAATTTTCGTGTGAACAGTTTTTAAAAATGAGTCAAAATATACCCGAAAATTTTGTATTTTTTACATTTTTTCTCATTTCACTAGATTTTCCTGTGTACACAATAGAAAAATGGGTATTTACAAAAGGCTTAATTACGGAAAAAGTACAACAGATACAAAGAAAACTCAAGGGACAATTTCTTCTTCTTCTTCCCGGGAGCTGTCTTTCACTACCGGAGGCAGCGCAGCCTCTTGGACTTTTTGTGCCTAATCTCCCATTAGTCTTATTCCTTCTACAAGTCTGTATAACCCCGAGGCTGGTTGGTTGATATATTCCTGTGGGCTCATTTTCGGTTGCCCAAATAATGCCTTTTGTGATTTAACGCTTCACATTCACACAGTATGTGTCGTCGCACTTTCTGCAACTTGGGTCCCCATTGTATGAGCCTATCTTGTGTAGGTGCCTACTTAGGTTATCATGCCCTGTTAGCAACCCTACTGTTATGCGAAGTCTTTTTCCTTTTGCCTGAATCTCCCATTGTCTTTGGATCTATGAATTGTCATGTCTTATACCGACTCAGCTTGTGTTTAATCCATTCCCCGGTTTGGCCCTTGCTGTGGTTTTGGTTCCAAGGGCATCGTCCTGGTGTGGATGATCCATCTAGCTCATCCGCTTTTTCGGCTCTATTCCCGAATGTCCTGGTACCCACAGAAGAGTTAACCCTGTTGCGCTCCCAAAATCTCTTTCGCTTCAGCTTGGACGTCACCTTTACGCTTACGCCTGGCTGTCAGTTATTATGCAGATCCGCTTGTTAGTGTTATTTTTTTTGCACGCAGTAAGGCATATATTTGTTTGAAATACAGTCTTCGTTTCTAGTGAATGGAGAATTGTGAATTTCATTTACTGTAACTCCAGATTCATGACGGGTTTTATCCGTATCTGATGATGTCTTCAACCGTGCCGGGGATCGTTGCTGCCACTCACTTCATCTGGAATTTTTATCTCGAAGTTTTTGTTGAATGTATTGCTGGTCTGTTCTTTCATCCAGGACCTGACCTGACTTTTATGTAGTTGTGTCCCAAACTAGCGTAGACACCAGTTCGTTTTTGTTGCAGTCGGAAGTAGCTCATTCTTGCCTCTCCCATCACTATGAGGTTAAGTGGTCGAAGGTCTAAGAGACATTCCATGGCTGCTGTTGGGGTTTTTTTAACTGCTCCTGTTATAGCTAAGCAAGCAAGTCTCTGTACCTTGGCCAGTTCTGTAACAGCAGTTCTTTGTCGCATTTTTGTCCACCATACCAGTGATGCGTATGTTATCATAGGCCTTACCACCATGGTGTTTAACCAATAAACCACGTTTGGTTTAAGGCCCCATGTTTTCCCATGAAAGGGTCTGATTAACATAAGAGTCATCTCCGCTTTCTTTTTTGTTTTCTGAAGATGTTGGTTCCAGGTAAGTTTAGAGTCTAGGATGACACCCAAATATTTTACCTCTCCAACAATCTTGATTGCTTCACCTCGTAGGTTCAGGGGTCCTAAGCCCTCTAGATTTCTCCTTTTGGTAAAGGCAACTATGGCTGATTTGGAGGGGTTTATGTTTAGTCCCTCCTTTCTCGTTCATCTGGTGACTGCGTTTAGGGCCTGTTGCATTTTATCCCTAACAGTGTTGTTAAGTTTTCCTTGGGCCATAATGACAAGATCGTCTGCGTATCCTAATTTTTGGTGCCCTTCCAGTTGAAGGACATTTAGTAATTCGTCCATGACAAGGTTCCACAGCAGTGGGGACAAAACTCCTCCTTGCGGACATCTTTGCTCAACCCGAGCTACAAGAGTTTCTTCAAGAATTGAAGTATATACTGATCTACTCTTAAGCATGCAGTCTATCCACCTGCAGCTTGTTGCGTCAATCCCTCTGCGGCTCGACGCGTTTGAGATAGATAGGAGGGACGTGTTGTCAAACGCTCCTTCTACATCTAGGAAGGCACACATTAGCACCTTCTTGTATTTGAGAGCATATTCGGCCTTTTCCACAAGTTCATGTAATGCTGTTTCTGTGGACTTACCTGCTGTGTATGCATGTATGTCCTTGTGTAAAGGTCTGTTTGTAAGTGCGTTTTTCCAGGTTTGGGGATGAATGCTACTCTAATTAGTCTCCAGGTTGTTGGTATATAGCCCAGAGCTTGGCTGCCTCTTAAAAGTAGACACATTCTATGTGGGTTGGGTTTCTTTAGAGTAAATATTTGTGATTGAAGTTCTTTCGAAAGAATCTTATGGAGTCTGGCTGCCTCATGAGTTCCTTTGATTTCCTCACAGTTCCTTCTCCATGAATCTCTCTTAGCTTTACTCAATGCCTTGTTGTATTCGGTAAGGGTCTTCTTGTATGATTCCCTATCCGATGTTGCCCTGTTGTATTCTCTCCTTGCCCTCTTTTTCAGTTTGGTGAGTTCCTCGTTCCACCAGGTCACATTTCTCGAGTACTTTCTTATCACCAGCGGGCAGTTTGGTTTAAGGTACCATTTATTACCTATTAGAATTTTAAAAATATCAATTTTTATTTTTTTACGGAGTTCGATTCCTTAGGCCTTTAAAAATAACTTCCTAAAATGTTAATACGAAAATTCAAAACTTAAAACGAGATACATCAACTTTAGAGAGCGCTTTCGGCTCGCCGTAGCTATTCTACGCAGCTGCCGCTCGCTCGGATAACTTGTAACGCGTTTTTCTCGAAATCACTTTTTTTCAACTGGCGGACAGTTAATCTCCGAATATACTCAATCAATTTAAATACATCTTGAAGCATTAAACTTGTTTAAGCTTCCTCTACAAGAATTGACCAAAATTTAACAAAAAAATAATAATAATAAAAAACGAATTTAGCATAAAAAAAATATCGGAAAAAAAATTACCTTTGAACTTTTTTTTGAACGTCCGCCATTTATTTTTTTTTTGTTTCAAACTTGCCGTTCCAGGGATTAAATGTTCGCCATGAAGCAGTGTTTTTTGAGGGGTTGATTTTGACGCCCTCTATAAGATGCGCATGGTTTGAAAAATTAAAAAATATATATATTTTTTGTATTCTTTTTTTTTATCTTGGGACAGTCCACGATGCTTAAGTACTAAAGTAACATGAGTGTCATAAGTGTGGTGAAAGGGAGTTTGTTTATACGGGACTTAAATATTTGGAAATTGGGAGGAGAAGGAAAAACTGCGAGCAGCAGGTTCCATAGTCTTGACACTCTAGGGATGAAGGAACGAAAAAAGCGGGAAGTTCGGGGCCTCTCTAACTGAACTGTAAAATGATGCATAAAAGTTGCACTGTGTGTTGCTCTGCTGGAGCTGCCAGAGAAGAAATTATACTGGTCAACTCCTCTGAGCAGAAGCTCAGAGGAGTTAAAGTTAAAGTTAGCTCAGAAGCTAAAAAAACCCATAGCAGAGCGACAGATCCCCTACAGCTCGATGGTGGGCAAGAGGGGGAAGCCTTTCTGTAAGCGTGGGATCATTAATCAGACGAAAGGCACTTCTTTGAATGAAGTCCAGAATGCTAAGTGTTGTAGGGGACGCCATTACCCAGACATGAAAACAATATTCTAAAAAGGGTCTGATTTGGGATACATACAGAGTATACAGATTGGAAGAAGAGAAATACTTTCTGGCTCGAAAGAAAAATCCAAGCTTTTTTGAAGCTGCCGAGGCTATGGATATAATGTGCTTGTGCCAGATGAAGCCATTTTTAAAAGTAACACAAAATATTAAACGAATCTTTGTTCTGCAGAACTTGGCCGCTCATATGTAACGGATGAGCATTGGCAGACTTTTTCCGCGACAGCGAACATGACTGTGTTTTCGAGGCATTAAACTGAACAAGATTTTTGGCGCCCCAATCCAAGATAAGTTTGAGGTCTTGTGAAAGAGATATCTGCATTGACCTGCGCTTGTTTTCCAAATCAGAATTACATGGCTTAAGAAATTGAATACTAGAATGGATGGTACTATCGTGAGCAAAACTAGAATGGGATTTATTGTGGAAGAGAGAAGAATGACCATCTACAGTAACTGATATACGTCGATTAGAAAGGAAACTCGAGAGCCAAGAGCTGTTTAATACTATAGTTGTTTAATACTATAGAAAAAGTTTGATTACCTTATCTGATAAATAAAGTGTAGAAAAAAAATTGAAAATGTATCTTTTTTGAGCTACTAATAGGTAATAGTACCCTAAAACAAAAAAATAAATTTAAGGAAATGATCAAAAAGAAAGTAACAGTGGCGTACTACATTTTGTTTTTATTTCCAATTTTTATGTTCCTACGAAGTCTTGTTTAATAGAAGGTTTTTTTTTTAATTTTAACACCCTGTAAAAGAATGCATGCATCAATATTTTTTAAACCTAATCGTAGAAGGCGCGTGCATCAATATTTTAAACCTAATCGTTGCAGAAAGGTGTTTAATTTAATTATTACCTGTCTTCATCTCGTTTAAGAGATAATCGTTTTTAAATTGTGTAACTGGATAGATTAGGTCAATAAAAAAACAATAAACTTTGACAAATTAGGCATAAATAAGCTAATTAATTATGTTTGAAGAAAACAATTGAGTTATTAAAATAATGTATGTATTTATCTAAAAAGATGCACCTAGTCTTTTCAGCTGTAAAGAACGTAAATTAAACGGTTTATTATCGGTTATAATTTAGTATTAATATCTTTTGTGCATTTATATTTGGCGAAAATAGCATGTTTGTTTATTAATTAAACAATTTTTAAGTGTTTTTATTAATGATACCAGATTTACTAATTTTATACAGTCACCGATAATCTGCATTAATAAGAAACGTTGTAATTTGTTGTTTTAGGCTATATTTAATTTACTTTTAAGGCATTTTAAATCATATCGACAAGCCACCAGCCACCAAACGATTTTTTAATACACATGTGCCAAAATTTCGGCCTATTGAAAGCCTATTTTTTGAGCTTTTACTATATACAGTGAAACCTGGTTAAGTGGGACCTGGATAAGTGAGAAACCCTTATTATTGAGAATTACAATGAGGTCCCGGCACTTCTTTAATGGGACTTTTCAAACCTGGTTAAATGAGATTTGATTTCTAGGATTTTTTCGACCTCTATAAATGGGATTATGTAGCTCAATACCCTGCATAAGTGAAACACTTTATCAATTTTTGCGCAGTATATTTAGTAAATTTTTAATATGTAAGTGGTAAACCATTATTTTTATCAACATTTTTGTCAGCCACATTAAAATATTTTTTGCTTGCACCAAATTAAAGATCTTCGAAACGCGGATGAAGCACATTTTTTTTCAAAAATTTTGGCAAGAAATTCAATCTTTTTTAGGCTTTAAAATATTTTCATATTTTTAAAAAACAAAGCCTAGTGATCCACGTCATGATAAAAAAAATATATGTGATATGTCTTTAGTAGATCTAGCTTCATCATTTTTTTCATAATTTTTGAAAGGGTGATAGGGGGCTAAAAAATTCAGAATATATTTTTGTTGCTATTTTTTAATATTTTTTTAGAAAAAAAACTTTTATTAATTTTTTTTTTTGAAGAATAGAAGTTTAAAAAGAAAATTCAATTGAAAAGATTAAAGATAAACTGGTAAAGACGATTTTTTTTAATTTGCCTCTACTTTTTAGTAATATTTCAATTATTTTTTCCTTTAAGTTCATCTTAAATCTTTTTAATCCAAAATTTTTTTAACACTTCTATTCTTTTTTTTTTAATTTTTTTCTAAAAAAATATTGAAAAATAGCGAAAAAATTGATTTTGAATTTTTTGCTGCCTTCACCCCTTGAAAAAATTCAAAAAGCTAGTTCTACTAAAGACACTCATCACATATATTTTTTTCATCATAACGTGGGCCAATAGGCTTTATTTAAAAAAATTATTAAAAATTTTAAAAGCCTAAGAAAAAATTTAATTTTTGGCCAAAAATTTTTGAAAAAAAATTGTGCTTCATCCGCGCTTCGAAGACCTTTAATATGGCCAAGCAAAACTAAAAAACGTAAATAAATAAAAAAAGAAAAAAATCACGTTTATTATTTTAACCAAGCCTAGATGGGTAAGCTTTCAAAAAGTAAAAAGGCCCTCTTATGCACCAAGGCCCTTTGCTTTAACACAAGTTCTGGTCAGTAACTTCTGGATACGAACAGATGCACGTTAACGTAATGCTTTAGATCAAAATTTAAAAAAATGAATAAAAAACGCAAGTTTTGATTGTTGCGAGTTAAAGCTTTTAGGCAGGAACATTGAAAAAAATATAAGAATGCAATGCAAACATTTGAAAATTGTTATTTTTTGTAAATTCATACTAACTTTTAGAATGCATTAAATAAAGGTACAATAAATATAGGGTACGTAATTATTTAATTCTTAATACATTTCTTGTTAACATTTTTACATAGTGGTCTCAAAATATGTCATATTATTTTGTAGCGCTAATAGTTTTTAATAGGTATTAATTAGAGGTATCATGTGTTTTATATTTTGGACACGTGTCATAGTAGTCAACGGTCATAGTAATTATGAATGGATTTATTTAAATTACTATCTTATAGAGATGAACAACTCAATTTGCTTTAATTAATGATTCGGGAAAATATAATGTAGGCGATATCAATCAAGAAAAAAAGGTTATACTGAAAAAGATATTCTTATTGATACACTCTGAGCATAGTAGTCAGTTGGCTTTTACACTCTTAAAAATGTGTGAATGTTCACAGTAACAAAATGTCTACTAATTCTTCATGAAATTGTGTAATTTATTTTGGAGGTTTAATAATATGCATAATTTGTGTACTTTTTCCACCTTATATCAGTAGCCATGATCATCAACACAGATCAATGGGCAGACTTTTTCTTTATATGTTTTTTCTTAGGTCACCCTCTTAACATGACAAAATTATAGTTATTAAATTCATAACTTATACAGAATGTCCCAGAATGTGTGGACAATCTCTCGGAATCTAATAGAAAACCTAAAAATAGTATGACAAGTTTCCATTACCTTTTTTCCTACGACCCTTTCCTACAGAGATACAGGTACATAACGGACGCTCCTGGAAATAGTTTTTTTTAATAACTTTTAAAATAGTAGGCGTAAACTATTTTTTTTTATTATGATGGTTACTAGAGCCTTCTTAAAATGAACCCATTAAATCATATTTGGCTTTTTTAGTTTGCCAGGGACGGACTAGTTCTGACACAATGATAGCAATTTTTTTAACACCCTGTATAATAAAGGCTCAACAATATTATTTCTAAATAGCTTTAACCTTAAACTTAAAAAAAAGTAATCTTGATTGACATCGAATAAATCAACTGTTTATGAAAAAGAAAATATTATGGTTGGTATTTTTTTACATTATACAGGGCGTTTTTTAATTGAACGTCAATATTTAGGGAGGCAATTTTGGGGTCCATTTTAAGAAAAAAAACTTAATATGAACGTATGTCCTAAACGTCTTAACTTTTGAGATACAGGGTGGTAAAATTTTTAAAAATAAATCATTTATTATTAATATCTGTAATAAGACTTTTAATCAAATTTTTCATACATATATCATGTATCAAGAGGCATTTTTTAGTGTATCACATATTTTTTTATTTCCATCAGTGGCGTTCGTACGGTATTTGACCTGCCTATTTTGGCAGACATTGATGGTACGCCACTGATTTCTCTTAAAATAAAAAATGTTGAATTCCATAATCATTTCTAAGCTAAGTTGTTTATCTGATTTTTTTCAATCCGATGAACGGTTTTCGCTTAAAAAATAAAAACCGTTTTTGCAAGAACATAACAATATCGGTAAACAATAATCACCATGCAGATAATTATCTAGATTTAATTTTTCTAGGTGAAAAAAGTAAGGACTAAAAAAAATAAGCAGATCAAATCTGCCCATAAGTTTTTTAGTAAGACGCACATTTTTTTACCTAGAATACTTAAATCTAGATATTTCTCTACCCGGTAATATTCATTACCGATATTGTTAAGATCATGCAGAGAAAAGGTTTTTATTTTTTTTAAGCAAAAAGCTTGCATCGGATTAACAAAAATGAAGTTATTAATTTGGCTTAGAAATGATTGGGGATTTTAAAAATAATTTTAATTTTAAGAGAAATCAATGGCGTACCCTCAATTCTGCCAAAATAGGCAGGTCAAATTTCGCACGAACGCCACTGGTGGAAATAAAAAATATATTGTACACTAAAAAATGCCTCTTGATACATGACATATGTATGCCAAATTTCATTAAAATATCTAAAGTGGTATTACAGATATTAATAATAAATGATTTATTTTTGAAAATTTTAAAACCCTGTATCTCAAAAGTTAAGACGTTCAGGACATACGTTCATATAAAGTTTTCTTCTTTAAATGAACTCCAAAATTGCCTCCTTAAATATTGTATAATGTAAAAAACATTACCAATCATAATATTTTATTTCTTGTAAACAGTTGATTTTATCAATGTCAATTAAGAATACCTTTTTTTTTTATCTTGAGGTTAAAGCTATCCAAAAATAATATTGCTAGGCTTTATCATACTGGGTGTTAAAAAAATTGCTATTATTGTGTCAATCTAGTCCGTCCCTGGCAAACTAAATAAGCCAAATATGATCTAATGGGTTTATTTTAAGGAGACTTATCCAGTAACTTACGACTAGCATTTTAAAAGTTATTTAAAAAAAACGATTTCCAGAAGCTTCCGTAATGTACCTTGATCTCCGTAGAGGAGGGTCCTAGGAAAAAGGTTTATGGGAACCTGTCATACTATTTTTAGGTTTTCTATTAGACTCCGAGAGATTGCCTACATATTCTGGGACACCCTGTATATTGTTTTAAGTTTTTAATCGCTCTTAATAGAATCATCTTAAATGATTTTTTTATATTGCATACATTTTGTTTCGCACCCTAAGATCATTGTTATTAATTGCTAACTACTTTGGGCTTTGTTGTTAAATTGCCGTAAAAAAATATTTGCTTAGAAAATTTAACTTAATTACTTATTTTATTACTTGTAACCCATGAAATAATTTGAAAAAAATCCCAAACTTAGGCTGGCTAGTTAATCCTTGTTAAGGCATTAGCGTAATTAACCGGGTAATGTCAACCAAGGATTTTTGACAGATGCAGTTTTTAGCACATTGAGAACTAAAGTTAAAAGATGGCAATGGTGTTGTAAGAGAGTGTTAGTTCTATTAGCGCCTTAAAGACATATTTTGTACCCCATAAAAAGCGGTGATATTAGTGTCACATTTTCCAAATTACATTTTAAGACATGACAGCGATAAAATGACAACAACAATAAAAGTTCAATAAACATATACGTCACGGTTCATCATCTATAGTATAAGAAATACTTAAAATTATGTTCTAAGAATTTGGTGACGTATTCTTAAAGGATTATATTAACATTTTATGAAAAAAAAAAATTAAACATTTTACAGGTATCTCCCTCCTTAAGAAAATGATAATTTTAATTCATATACGTTTTGCTTTAATTTTCAGTATTCTTTCAGATTCTACGGGAAAAACTACACAAGATGGCTGTTTTACCTATTTTTAAATATGAGGAAAGCCACAAATATAGCCCTGTACTTGTTGGATAAGCCTCTACACGATTTTAACAAAAATAATAAAAATAAAAAAAATTGCTAAAATAAACTGATTGCCGAAATAATGACCGTTACTAGTATAAAAAATATTTTTTAATCCTAAATATCAAGTGTTACAGGCTAGCAACACTGATAATGTAAATGATATTAATGATTAGGAGGATAAATAAGAATTTGTGAAAAACTATTTACTATTATTTAAACATAAATAAATAATTTACCATAAATAAATAAAAAATAACATAAAATGAAACTTAGTCTTCTATTTCTAGGTAAACTTGACGTAATAAGCACTTTTTAATTATAATAGGGAACCTAGGATTTTAAAATCTTTAAATGATTCCTTTGAAGGAAACAGAAAAAGCTAAATTACCGTTAAATAATAATAATTATGAATGGATTTATGGATTTATTTAAATAACTGTATAATAAAGATAAAAAACTCAATCTGCTTTATCAAATGATTCGGGAAATTATAATGTAGAAGATATTAATCAAGAAAAAAAGGTTATCCTGAAAAAGATATTCTTGTTGATACACTCTAATCAGGAATGGGTTAAAGCACAAGAAAAAGGTTATGGTCATAAAACTATCATAAACTATACTCACCTTTATGACTAAACCTTTCAGGCAATAACGTTATTTAAAATAATACCTACTAGTTTTACTGAAACGCACAATTAATAAAAACTCCTGTTTTCTTTACGACTGCTTAGCAACATTTCCCTTTAGAAATATATAAATATACCTATATATATATATAAATTTATAAGTTAGAAATAATAAACGATGGTAAAAGGAAAACATTAAAAATGGACATAAATTAGAATTAGAATAAAAAATAAGGTAAACAAAAGAGATGAAAAAATCAATGGTTAAACTTAACGTAATTCCAAAAATGCAATTTTTGTGGTGTATGTAAAAAATAATATAAAGAATGACGGAGAATATCCTATATCCTAGACATATCTTAAATACATAAAATACAATCCGCCACTGACACGCTAATATTCTTTTTCATCCCGATTGCGATTCTATTGACGCCACACAAAAAATTTCACATATTTTTTTAAGATAAAATCTGACGGTATTCATAGGTATTTATGTCAGAATTTTTTTAAAGAAAAGTGAAAAGTTGTATAAATTTCAATGTTTAACATGTAATTTTGTTTTTTCAGCTTAACATCAAAATTTTTTAAAAAGCATAATATGCTACTAATACGGTTAACAATTTCTTATTTGGTGTAAAAAATATTACATACATATTTAATTACTAATATCGTCAAATCCCAAAAATTCGTATTTTTTTTTAATTATAGGCATCTAAATATTTGCCTAAGAAAATTATTAAGTGAAAAAATTTCAACCGGCTAAGGTTCTTCAGAAAAACATGGATTATTTTTTAAAATTTGGGATCTAAATAAATTTGATCAAATTCAGGAAAAAAATACAACAGGATTCGCTTTTAAAAATTACATTTTTCTCTGTGGGGCACTAAAAAAATCAACATTTTTTGCACATTCCCCATATGGAAAATTTTTTAACCAAATTTTTTTCCTTGAGATTAATAGTATCTGGTATATATTTGGTGTGGATCGAATGTCTTACTTCATAGATAAAAAAATTGAAAATCCTAGAGTCGCCCCTGCTCAGAGTACCAAGTCAAGTGATATTGTGCAAATACTTCAAGCAAATTACGGGGAATCCACTTTATCAAAACCCAGGAGTTTATTTGGTGTAAGAAGTTTACGGGGGTTGTACGGATGTATGAATTGCGTACAGATCTGGTATTCTAATAAGATTTGGTTTTATTACCTAAATTATAATAACAGGAATTGCGCACTGGTCCAACTTGGAGTATAGTATTTTCAAGATATAAGAAAATGACTAGACATATCAATTATCTCAGACTGCAATAAAAATCCTCAAAATTGGTCCTTTATGGCCATGCCAACAGAGGTGAGAATAGTTCAGGTCCGCACTTTACCCTAATATGATAAGACATTATAAATACTTATATATTATTCCGGTCAGGTAGAAATACGACCCTGCGTGGGGTGCGATAATTAGGTCAACCTACACAAATAGTACCATAAAATGCTAATTTCAAGGGTTTTTACTGCATTCCGAAGCAGTCGAGACTTTTAGTCATTTTCTTATATCTTGAAAAATACTATACCTACTTATGTACAAAATTTAAATAATTTGGGTAAACCCTTTACTTAACCGTTTGGTAAAACTCAGTGGCGGCTGGTCCATAAGAGCGAAATGACAGAGACAAAATGTAAATAATCCATAAATCAAAAATGATATTTTGTATTAAATCAATTAAAAAAAAAAAAAATCTTAATTTTAACTTTAACTATTACTATTTTCCGTTGCCTACTGCCTGACAACCAGTCTAAGTCGCTCGAATTCGCTTACCGATGTTATACGTGGAGGAAAATATTTTCGCCCTGACCGTCATCCTATCCCTGCAGCTGCTGCGTCGTATTTTTCTACCAGCAAGCTATTTCATATGGGATTTAACACGCGAGAGGGCAATATATTTTTCCGCCTTCGGCCGAACTCGGCGATATATTTTTCCGCCTTCGGCCGCAACTCCGCCGAGTTGCTGGCGTATTGTTTTATTTGATGCTTCGTCGTTTCGCATGTTTAAATAATAGAAAGAATAGCAAATAATGTACAGAGTTGTTTTAAATAGTGAGTTTTCCTGGCTTTCGCTCGCTGGTAAGTACATATAAAATCGCCCATTTCAGATGTAAAGCTTACTCAGACTAGAATTCCAGGAAATAAGGTTGTTATACAAGACATTTACACAAAAAAATGGGTAGTACACATAAAACGCCTTATTTTGTTGTCCGTGTTTATTTTTTTATCAAGACGGGGCTGAAAAAATAGATTGCCGTAGCACACATATTTTTATTGTATACAAACTACACATAAAAATGTATTTTCCGATGTTTTTTTTTAAAAGCCCCCCGATATACTAAAACACTAGCCGCCACACACAAATTTCAAATAATATTTTGTCGTACAAGGTAGGAGCGGCCCAAAAAAGGAGTCCACAGGTAAATTTGCTACGAATTTAATGGTAAGTTTTAGCACACCAATAACTATTTGTATTTGTAAATATTTTAAATGAAATTTAAACTAAAACGTCATTAAATAACAAAGTATTGAAAAAACTTGAAGAGGTATATGTTTGTTTTCTCTTAGATACATACTAAGACACCCTCGATTTTTGATATAGATAGGTCATTAGTATAATGACTAATGACCTTGTGGTGCGCAATTGGGGTTAAAAAGGTTACATAGGACGAAAATTTGTCGCCCACAAGAAGCCCAAGAAGTGACATTTGAATTTCCCACAATGATAGAAAAAGTGTACAGACTAATAAAGATAAAAAATCATATACTTCATGCAGCTAAATAGACGGTTACAGCCAAAATTCGGTTTAAATTTGAAATCCTTATTACCTACTTTCTTCTATTTTTGTTTTTAGTATTTTTATGATTATTATGTTTATCCACACATTAAGGATAATATTTTTTGAAATCACAATAGTTGTTCTTAGATAAATATTGCCTTTCTATGGATCAGAGATTTTACAGAATTCTCAAATTCGAGAGACTTGGAGCTTAAATTGTTTGTTGAACCCTTTTAGAAAAAAAGGTAGTTTTTGATATATTGCTGGAAAAAGTACAGAAGAAAAAAATAATTAATAAAACAGCATTAATATTTATCTTTTAAAATTCTGCATATTTTTAAAGCGCCGCCAAAAGTGATAACTATAACTGTTCGTCTTTATTCAGTAACGTAAAGAAAAGATAAAAATATACTCCATTTAGTTTAATTCTCTACCAGCTTTCAACGGAAGGCGCTCCCTTGCTGATGCAAGAGTGTAAATTCTGTGGTACATGAGACTGCAGACTACAACTATTTCAGTAATTTTAGATATGTACATCCCATATCTCATATCAACAATGATCTGTAATATCATATCATAGGAAATAAAACTAATAAAAAAGTTGCAGAATAATGTTATAGGATTTCTAAAGCTCCATGATAAATGTTAATACGGACAATTAGTATTGTAAACAACTACAAAACTACTACTTAAGTATATACCTAGTACCTATGTTTTTATAAGGACTAAGTAATAGGTCTTAAAATAGCCACAAATTAAAACTATTATCAAATTCTTATATTGGCAATTACCGCTTCTGCGTAAAAGTCATTTTTCAACTTTTAAAACTTTAAAGTTTTGAAAGCTTCGTAGAACCGCGCTTTTTCTGTGCTGTTGAGAAATATATTTTTCAACCTAACCTTTTGCAGTGGGCATGTTATGCAGGTGGGCCGATATTAACCGACCCCGCCCGAGCGGTTCCGATGGTGTCGGACCGGTCTTGAATCTTGGTGTATTTTCGTTCGTGCGCGCTCCAGTGATAGACGGTGCTACGGTTACTTTATATCGTGAGTCGAGTCGAATATTTTGTGTACTGTGTCTCGGTTTTACCGTTGAAATGTTGCTACGAGCAACGATGTCTCTTCACGGCCCAAATTAATGATGTGGTTTGAAACTCAAGTAAGTCATTTTGAAATCTTAAAATTATGAAAAAAAAACATGTTTTTTTTTTTTAAATAAGTAAAAACCATGATTTGGAACAACTATTTTTTTAAACCTTATTTTTTACATGACAGAATTGATTTTTTCAATTATTTTTTCGATATATGGTTAATAAAAACCTTACTCGAGAAGCTCTTGTGGTTGTCACAGCAAGATTTACATATTTTCAGTCAAAAATCTTTGATTCTTTATTAACCGTGACATCTGTCAAAGTTGATCTAGTTACTTATGCTATCTCGGCATGTGGTTTTGTTTTGAAACGAGCGGGATCGCAGTGTGCATTGAAATGATTTTGTGTCCAGTCGTCCAAACAAATTCTCACAACGTTTTAATACAGCCGATAGAGCGCACAAGGACCAGTATTTGTTTGGGCGAATGTACATTACTCTTTGTACTTCCAAGACGATAAGGTAGTGGGGATCGGCGCCACAGTGATATGATGTTTACGAGCTTTGCAGTTTTTTTGCCAATGTTTTGTCACTTCCAAAAAGCTTGTGTTTTGTATGTTCCGTTCACAACAAACCTATAAAAACTAATGAAAAACCTGAGTTAAAAATGTATCAAAACATAATATTTATTGGTTTTATGAATATATATTACTAATTATTGTTTAGGTTTACTCTAAAAATAAGTGATATTCTTTTTTTTTAAGTGTTGAATTAGTTTTGTGCATGTAGTAACAAAAATAGTTAACTTTTAATTACCTTTCTTAAATGTTATTTTACCGTTAACTTTTTAAGAATATTTCCAAATAATTTTAATAATTTGGGCCGTTTCATTAATAATAATGAATTTAATAAAATAAAATCTTCTGTTTTTCGTGCTACATTAATATTTTGTATTTCTTACTAATTATAAATAAAATAGGATCAGGTTTTTGCATTGGTCAGTAAAATATCTTATATAATTAACACCATAAAAAATAATATCGTTTCTTTTATATAGTGAATACGGAGCTTTACAGTTTTTTGTCCTAAACAATAACACGTTTTCAGGAAAATATTTAAAAAAAAGCTCCGGGGTTGGCAACACCGAAAGCGGGTATACTGTGTGTTACGCCCACCGTTACCATGGAGATCCACCAACGCAACGCGGCCTTATTAGAGCGCGCTTGCTATACCGTCTCTGTCGAATCGATAAATAATATTGTTATAAAGCCGGTGCGTACCTGGATTAGTTAAGTATTAATTACTGCCTCAATAATTATCAACTTCTACTAAGGTAAAACCTGTGTATTTTAGGTAAATAAAGATGATTTAATAATGCTTCTACCTTAACGTTTTTATCTTTTCAAATCAAGAAGTAAAAAAGTGATTGTTAGGTACTCGCCAAAAATTGCAATTTTTATACTTCCCAAGATAGGACCGCTTTGGTTAAAAATGGTGTTGTAAAAAGTGTATTTGATTAAAAAGAACTTAAGAAATTGTAGTTTATATTTTATTGGTTAAATTTCATGCAAACAATAAGATTTTAAAAATAATTCTTAAGTAAGGAATATCGTCGAAAATATATTTATTTTATATTAGGAAAAGACTTATTTCTATGCGGTGATCTGTACGTTTTGTAAAGCAAAAGAGTTTGCGAAAGCAGGCTCACATCTGAAAACGCTATTTTTAAAATTATATTTTCGTTGGGTCTACCATCGAATACGAGGAGTCTCGCTCAAAAATAGAACTAGACGTTGGGTGAATCTTTAATTATTCTGCGTTGTTTCTATGTTAACATTTTACTTATAAGATAACAATTGTAATTTTTACAATCAAATAATAACTGAATTTAAAATAAAAGTGAAAAGAAAATTTGTAGTATGTTACAAAAAACACTGGTAGTAATAAAAATGACTCAATAGGAAAGAAAACGAGAGGTGAAATATTTAGGTAACTAGTGTGTTACTATATAAAGCAAAAACAAGGAGTAAAAATACCTGAAACAATCTAATGAAAGAAAAAGCAATACGCTTCAAAAGGAAAAATAACATAACGGCCAAGAGTAAGGTCATAAATTTCATTTAACAACAGATGGACTTTACAACTTACTTTGATAGAGGTACGGCAATAAAATGATCGCCAAAGTCAAAGGCCTTACTGCCGTCATAAAATATGTTAAACAGGGCTGGAAAAGAAAACCAATTAACGAAAACAACAGTAAACAGTAGTGTGGATTGTAAATCTTGCCATTATAGAAATTCTGAAAGAAGTGAAGTACTTATATGTGTAAGATCATAAAGAGATAATCAGTAATTGGATAAAACGTTTGTAAGAAAGTGAAGAAGTGGAAGCTCTTAGAAGCACTAGTAAGTAAGAATTTAGATGCTACGTGACCCCAAAATAAATAAATAAAAAATAAAATCTAAAATATAACGTATTGTTATTAGGGTACGTAATATTTTTAATTTACCTAAATTCTTGAAGACTATGTGTACAACATAAATATATTACGTAACTTTGTCAAACTATTTGGGATATTTTTTTTTCGAAAATGTGACCTCGAATGGAAAAAAACGAATATGTCACCGTATTCCTCGCAAAAAGTACCATCTCTTCTTCTTTTTCAATGGGAGCCGTCTTGATTCACTAACGGGGGCAGCGCAGCCTCTTGGGCTTTTTGTGCCTAATCTCCTATTATCTTTTATACCAATCCTCCCATTAGTCTTGTTCCTTTTACAAGTCTGTATAACCCCGAGACTGGTGGTTTGTATATTCCTGTGGGTTCATTTCCGATTGCCCAAATAATGCCTGACTTTTGTGATTCAATGCCTCACATTCGCACAGTATATGGTAGGCTGTTTCTTCCCCCTCGTCACACATTTTGCAACTTGGGTCCCCATTTTATGAGCCTATCTTGTGTAGGTGTCCTGTTAGGTTATCGTGCCCTGTTAGTAACCCTACTGTTATGCGAAGTCTTTTCCTACTTTGTCTGAGTAGTTCTTCCTTTGTTCTTTTGGATGGGCCCCTTATGAAGCTTTTTTCATGTCTAATTCCACTGAGGTTTCCCCAGTATTCGTCGTGTTTGTTTCGGATCCATTCCCTGGTTTGCCCTCGTACTGTGGTTTTGGTCCCTGTCTCGCATGCTCATCCGCCTTTTCGTTACCTTCTATTCCCGAATGTCCTGGTACCCACAAGAGAGTTACTCCGTTGCCGTACCATAATTAGAGGTATAAAACGTGGTCCCACTATGTCTACAGAGTGTTTTATAATTCTTGAAAATTCTAATAAAAAAAACCGGAAATTTTTACACATTATTATTTATTACGGAAAAAATTATTAAAGCTTTTTATTCTGAAATAATATTTGCTTTAAAACATATCCAAAATTCAAGTAGCTATAAAAAATACTTTCAGAGCTATGAGTTTTTGAAATTCACCCTAAAAGTGTCAACTTTGACCGTAAATTGTGTCTTTATTTATAAAACTAAATAAAGTTCTAAAGCTGTGACTCATCTTGTAAAATTTTGTATTCTAGATCTGCTTCATAGGTTTTAATTTTGGAATTAATTCCAAATAATATGCGGTAGATAAGGTAAAAATCAGTAATACTACATGTAAAGCAGAAGTTTATTTAAAACAGGGAAGATGGTTCTTACTGAAAACTGAATGAACACAAAGTCATCCGGTTAAATATTAGTAGCACGCGAAACAAAAGGACACGGAAAAATAATACAAAATATAGAAGTTCTCAGTTACATGCTATTTACCTTTTATGGACAAAATAAAAGACGTAACAAATGAGAGAACAAACAAGCAAATGCTATGGCAAAGAAAAAAAATGTACCTAACGAATAATAATAGAAACAGAAGAATTTTTATTCACCATAATTTCATTATTTATTTAATCGCATTAATACAACAAAAAGTAATATAAAAATAATAGAACAAGTTATCGAAAAAAAATTGGTGCAATTGATGCGAATAATATGCGGCGACAATGCACTGTTGACGTAGTCCTCGCAGTTGTGGCAAAACTGAATAAATGAAATGTCATAAATTTGTCGGTTAATTATGTTTGCACATCAGACATTCCTTCTCTCGGGGACCTCGTTATTATGACCCGTGAATGGCGCGTGCCGTCACTTTACGTAAAGTTCAGTGTCGGACGCATTTTTCTCGTTTCACTGAAACACGATGCTGATGTCTGATTATAGTATGTAATTACAGATAATAAGATATGGTAATGAGTTGGTACAGTTGAGGAGGAAAAGTATCTCTCTGTAGTGTAAGAGTTTTATTTACAGCTGTCATTTGCTTAGACATAAAAGACTAAAAAAAAAACTAAACTAGTTGACTCACCTAAACATTTATTGAGCATTGCTAAATTAATGTTTGTTAGTAGTACTGCAATAAAGCAACCAACAGTCCAAATCAATTTTATTTTACACTCTATGTTGCTTTAGTCGTCTGCTTTTCTTAGGGTGTTTATACAGTTTGATTGATTCCCAGCGTGAAATTTTTCTTGTTGCAATCTTCCTATCTGCGCACACTAGCACTTTTTTATTTTAAAAAATTACTGCTATATTTTTGCAGATGCCCAGCTATTTTCATGATTTTTTTTAGCTACTTCTAAGATACTTTAAATGAAAAGTGACAACACCGATGATGGTTGGAATACCGAAAGCGCTCTGCTAGAATTTTAAGAATACAAAGTTTGCACGAAAAATAAAGTTTTTTACTTACTAAAATAGTTTGACGCTATACAATAACTTAACCTGAAAGAGTGTCGGGGGTTGGTAAATTATATCTATAACAACTGGAAAGTTAATTTGTGCATTCATTTTATACTTAAAAATTTTAGATTTCATCAAATCGTTGCAATCTAGGTTCCTCGTATACTTTATAAGCAGTGTCCAATCGAAGGTGAATTTTTGGCTGAAGCCGAAAATCTGATCAACTTATGAATCTTACTTCAAATAAATGATAATGATAAATGGAAGTTAATAAATAAACAAATTGCAACGCATCGTTGTAAAAATGTATCAGTCATTGTAATAATATGGTTCATATTATCATAATGACTGAGACTTTATAAGTCTTCAATTTAAAATCCTGAAAAATTGTGTTCAGTAATAAACTTCACCCTCGCGTAAAAAATCGTAATTATTTTATTCGTTTTTCCATTTTCGACACCTGGATACGAAACTTTGGCATCGACCAAATCTTCGGCTTTTTTGGCCGAAGATGCCTTTTTGGTCGAATCTGGCCGAAGCCGAACCTTAGGTCGGACACTAATAAAAAGCTTTTCGTCAGAAATATCTTACCTTTCTTGACTTAAACAATCTTCTTCCATATTATTGACATGATTCGCCTGTGTATGCACTCTCCAAATTTGGTCATTTTGTGGATGTTTCTATTCTAATTTCTCTGGCATCATCATTGTAATCAATATCATTGTATCCCGACTTAACCAATATTCGTTCGTGAATGTTTTGTATCATTTAGGTCAGCATCTACACACAAAAAATCAAAACTTTAAGTCTGACTATTTTTAAAAATGTTTATTAAAAGTGGGTGATTGCTTAGAAAGAACTTTATAATACCTGAAAGTATAGTATTAAAAAAAAAAACAAAAAAGAAACGCGCCACTGATTTATGTATATATCAGTGATTTATAAGTACTTTACGCCTCCATAAATGATATTTAAGCCGGCGCTATAGCAATGACGTAACGCTCCGACAATTTATTATATCCTATTATGAATGGGAAATAAAAGATCGCGGTTAGCCGACATAAAAATACTTTTGTGTGTGAATGTGTCAGACATAATGCCCGTTATAAGATTAGTTATTATATATCAACAAGTCGTCAAATCGATTCGCAGCCTTGGGCTAGGTTATTAGAACTCGCTTCATTAATTACTAACATCGGTTTTATGTATTGGCAGCAAACAATAATTATGTTTACATAAATGGGTTCACAATAAATATTATTGTTACGGTTATTGTACTCTCGGTAGTAAATCATTTAGATATTTGCTTATCAATTAACTAATACTTTACAGATTTTCTTTTCACTGCTCTTATACTTTTAGTAACTAATCAATTCGGGCATTCAAGTGGACTCTAAAGAACTGCTATCAAGATCAATGTCATTCATAACCTATATTTCTCTTTTCAGTTGTTTGAATAGTAGTGGAAGGATTCATTGACAATTATACCTGACAGATAGTACGGTTCCGTCAAAAAAGATACACAGCAGATCTTCTTTTATTTATTTCATATAACTTAAACTAGTCCCATGAGTTCCCGGGTAAATCCCCGATCCGCTTTCTTGACATAGCCAAGGCTTTTGATCAGGAACATAAAAACTGCCTCCGAGAAAAAAAAAAAACTCACAACTTGTAAACCGAGACCCAAAATTTGTATTTAACTAAAACTTCACTTGTAAACTTGGTCCCGGTTAATGCATTATGACAGGAAATAAAATAAAACTATAAAAAAATGTATAATGGATAATTTTATTATTTTTATAACCAGGACTAACCAGAACTAAGAACAAACGACTTGCACTTCTTGTTTGTGCAACTTCATCTTTTCGTGCCACCTTTCGAGCACTATTGAAAACGGTAAAATTATACTTATGATTTTTTGCATACAGGGTTACTTTGGGGCGCTGGACAATTTTCGGTTTTTGAGTTGTGAGTCCTCGAAGTGGACACTTTCCTAAACTTCCTCCTTCTTGAAACTGATTACCACCACACAGGAACATACACTGATTTGATAATTACATATAAAACAAATACACTAAAATTTACAATATTTTAATGGTTATTTTCAGTAAAAAAGACCTCAAATGAATCCAATTTTTTCTTCTCGACACTTATTTAATTATAAATATTTTGAATTAGGCAACCATTTATACAACAGATAGGTTAAAAAATGATTCATTTAAGGTGTTTTTTACTAAAAATAAACAATGGGATATTGTAAAGTTTGGTGTATTTGTTTCTTATGTAAGTGTTTAATCAGTGTATGTTCCCATTTGATGGTAATCAGTTTCAAGAAGGAAGAATCTTGAGGTTAGTCCACTTGCAGGTCTCGTAATTCAAAAACTAATTCTAAATTCGTGATCAGCGCCCCAAAAAAACCTTATGCAAAAACCATCAAATCGGTGTTGTATCGGATAAATAAAATTTTACCAAAGGAAATTTTTAAGTTAACTGAACTGGGAAAAATATGTTACATTTCTAATAGACGTATATCAGTTATTGTATATGCCACTTTTTCTAGCTTTTACTAAGTTAATGCTGGGGTACTGCAGGGCTCAGTATGATCACAACTCTATTTGTTCTTCACATCAACGATCTCCCTTTTTCCACAATAAATCCAATCCATAGTTTTGCTCACGGTAGTCTCCATTACTTTAATATTCAGTTTTACAAGCCAGTCCCCAAATCTGATTTGGAAAACAAGCTCAGGATAATCGAGAGTTGGCATCCTTCGATAACGTAAGTGGTGGTATTAATTTTGTTTTGATTAAAATAAGAAAGTATTTATAAGGGTGTTTAATAACGCCAATCAATCTTTTCATAATAGAAGCAGGTGGAAATTTCACTTAAACTCCCCAAGCGATAAACATGATGAGTCAATGACCCCATGGAATCCCCTTAGCCATTAAAAATAACAACGAAGGGACTCCCTGACCTGCTTTTACTGACTTTAACACGTAGACATTCAGATAATTAAGCTTTGGTAAAGTAAACCCCCTGCGAGGTAATGATTTAGTGGCAATTATCCCATTGAAGAAAGAGATTCACACCGATAATAACGAAATCATTACGTCATTAGTTCGAATGGATAAATTCGTGACGTGTTAACAATAGACGAAGTCGTTTAATCAGAAAAAAGTTTAACCGAGTAACATTGACCGAGTTAAAAACCAATAATCAGAAAATAATTCAACCGGTTAACTAAAAAGAACATCGCAATTTAAAAACAATAACTAATGCATCGAAACACAAATAAAAATGTAATTTATTTATAATTTCGCCGTCAAAACAAATTCACGACCGAATAAAAGTGAAATTATATATTTATTAAAACAAATGAATAAAGAGGCGAATGACTTAGTTTTAGCATTTAAAATTGAAATAAAAAGCGTTTATGTATTACGCAACGTCATCGTCAATGTTACGATTAAGCGATTACAATTTTAGCAGCCGTCGGCGTGAGCCAAACCAATTAAAAATGTAAACACATATAAACAATGAAATATTTATCTTGACATATTTACATAAAAATACTATTACTAGGTTATAATTAATAATTGGCGTAATATACAAACCGTAACCTATCTCAATACAATAATCGCCGACGACTTGTTGATATATGACATCTTTTTAAAAGCTATTATACAATTTGTAAACATACATGATCACATTTTTATGCTTTTATACTTCCCATTCATAATAGACAATAAAACATATCCGTCGCGTGTAGGTAAACGTCATCGACAGTGATTTAAGTGGTTTATAAATAGTGTTAGGTGGCTTCCGAAATAATGTAAATATAGAAGTTGTATTTACAAATATACAAAATAAAGTAAGACCACCTGTCAGGCTAAAGATTTTATGGTAAATTAAATACATAGGTACACAATATAAGTGTGAAGGTTTTTATTTACGTTTCCAACGTATAGTAGGTTGGTTTTATTTATGCAGAATTATTTTCTTTAATAGTTTAATTTTGCTGTGGCACTTTTTATAGATTAACTGATCTCCCAATTTGCTTTACTGTGAGATCCTTCAGATACAAATAACGCAAACTGAATTAGCGACGAAACTCAATCGCATCAAGATATCACACCGCGAATGATGTTAAGGATAAAACGATATCCAAAATGGAATTAGCCCATAATGACCAAAACTATCGCTATAACATATTTTTATATTTATATAACGGAGTTAGGCACAACTCCTTTTTACCTGAAGAGTCATTGCCGATACCTTGTTGAGGTCTCATGTATAGTTTAGGATTAGATTAAAAAATATATCCAACAAGACCGGTAGACTCGTCCTGTTGCAATAAAATTTTAGCCCTGCCCGAAAAGCCCGCTTGGCCCGAGTCACTATGCCCGAGCTGCCCACCCGTCCGGTTCGATTATGGATCTACATTAAATCGGTTAAAGATGTTTTAGACTTGCTTTGGTCCTAACTCTCGATTCCCCAGCTATATTAGCGTGAAGTTAAAGTCAAACGAGATTCGGCTTAAACCTAAAAATTTTGCAATGGATGTCATGACAAAGTGAAGTGTCTTAGCCCAAATCTTGCAAAACGACAGCCCTTTTTAAACCTAGCTGACTTCGGAAATATACCAGTTGTGGTTAGAAGCCCCGATCAGCCCTTTAGACCCGTTCAGCCCGAGGCCCAATCAGCCCTCTAGACCCGACAAGCCTCCAACATCCTGCTCGCGGGACCTCGAAGGAAGAGGAGGAAAGAGATGAGAATTTCTTGCCTCTTGGAGGCATCACCACACACACTAGCACCAGACATGTACTAGTACTACAGTACCTTCTCTTAGATCAAAATCTTGTTTCCAAAGGTTTTAAATTTTAAAAATTGGCTGAAATCCGCCAAGTCCATCTTGCTTAGATGTTTTCAAACTCTATAGTATATTGTTTAAACCCACAACAACCACGTTAAGCCAGTAAATTTCTTTGCCTGTCTCTCTCCTGTTTTTGTGTACACCTATTTAAGATATCTAAAGAATTCCTATCATTACACGAGTAGACCCTGATATCCTAAAAAAGTGTTTTCTGAGCTTAGAGATTTATCCTCGACTCTTTTTGGCTAACCCATTGACCTCCTCTTTTCTCTGACGATGTAGAAATAAAGCTGTTTTACTCTAAAAATCATTTTGTATGCTGGTCTGTCTTACTTACGGTTTATATTTACTGAAATATTGGTGTAGGGCATGTTAAAACTTAAAAAATGTAAGTTGAACCTTAAAATAGAACACAATTAAAAAGTAAAATATAAAACTAAATACAAACTAAACAGAAAGAAAAAAAAGGCATTCTTTATAATTCGGAGAATTTATATCGACGTTAGTCAAACTTTGGCAAATAAAGAGAATTTGCATTTTGCTTACATAAACAGCAAACTTATCAAAGCATCCTTGAATCCTTGAGAAAGAGGTCAATAGTAGTTTCAAAGTCAATATGATAACTCACTTGTTGCCATCAAGCGATTGCATCTCGTCTGGTCGTGTCAAGGAAATCCAATAAGCCATTAAAAAACGGGACGGGAATCTCGTCCGTCATTATTAAGGGAAGTTTAAAGAAAAAGCGCTTTAAGAAGGTCGGGACAATTTCAAGAGAAAAAGAAAGACGGTACAATCGAACGGACGATAGAAAAGGAAGAAAAATGGCACGATCGTATGAATGGCCAAGAAAGAATTCTTTATAGCTAGCCGACCACACTCTTGCATTTCCCGTAGCTTTTATCTCGAGCTTGGCTTATGCGAAATCAAATCCGCCGCTTTTTGATACCGTGGTCTTAATCTTTTGCCGTGCGTAATCGAAAGTGAACTCCATTCACGATTTTAGAGACGTCTTGCCTTTTATTGCCGGATACTATCTCGTGACATATAAGGCCAAGTTTAAATGGGTTTTACACACAGAGTAAGAAAATATGTGGATATTTTGGTTTCAAGGTTGATTTTTCTTCATTCCTTTCATAATGACATGTTTGCTTATTTCTGTACGCTATATAAAATAAAATAGTGTGTTATTGTGTAAAAAAACTAAAATGTATTAACGTTTAAACTATATGAGTGCATACGGGGAAGAGTTACAGATTAACCCTTGCAAATAACTTTGTATTATTGCGACAAACTACATAAATAATAAAACTAATAACAATATTAAAATAAATTGTTTATGGCAATAAACCACTAATTTCTATTATAAATACATTATTACAAAAATATTTACTCAATATGGTTTATGTGTTAGTTTTATGACCATAACCTTTTTATTTTGCTCTTAACCATTTCTGAGCAGACTATACAAATTATTGTTTCGATTTTTGCGCAAAATGTATTATTGTTGTTTTCCAAAAATTTCTTTGATTTTCTTGCGCAAGTATGAGTTTAAACTCCCAATTTTATTTTTTTATAAAATGAACAATTTTCTCCTTAACTTTAACATTAGATACTTATATTTCGAATATCAGCCTTCAAGAGGTAAACAGCGTGTGTTTTTGGTGGTGGTTCGAAATCCACGTTACACGTTCCCGTCGTTATTTTGCCGTTGGTCGTTCGCGATTGACAAATACAAACGCTTCTTTGACTCACAACATAGTCATGCGCAGTTGATCGTTGTAATATTTAATATTTTCAGGCTTCAAAAAGTACACAAACATTAACAAAAATGAAAATGGTTCATTAATAAGTATTATTATTGTCACAGTCAGTAAACTCTTAAACTGAAGATTAGGAAGGCGAACATCAAGTTTCTAAATTAAACAATTTATTATGAACAGCAGCGGCGACAGCACCTTCAACAACAGCGGAACAGCAACGGTGTGGTGCCGTAACGTCAGTGGTGATATTACCACGTTGTCTAAAAGGTGTCGTGAAATGCAGCATCTATGTGTTTCGGTACTTTTCGGACAACGTTGATGGAACTGAGAAAAAAAGGGTTAAACATCTAAAAACGGCACCCACGGTATCTACCTTTAGTCGTCATGCAAGCCTTCGTAAGCTATCATAAAAGTAAAAAAAATATCGTAATATTTACTAAAAAATATTCATAACGCTAGATGATAAGTTTTGTAATAATAAGTCCAGATACATAAAACAATAACACTGAAGAAACTACTGATGTTATTGCAATTACAATCATCCTAACATGGTGTGTAACTTGCAGCTGTTCTACAGGTCTAGGCATCTGTAGTAGTTTTATTTATTGCAGACCTTCATACCCGGATCCGCAGATGATTACGGTTGCAGCTTTAATCCTGTATACATTAAGAAAATAAGGCTTTACATTAGGGCAAATTAACAACTTATTTTTTATGAGCCAATACAGGAATTTCAGTGGAAATATCGGTAAAAAGAAAAGCTTTTTACTCCCTTATTTTAAAATAAAAAAAAGACAGTACATAGTGACACTCCTCTAATATATTAACAAAAATTAAACAAATCATTAAACGTCAAATTAACACTGTTTTGAATACCGACAATCTCAATTAGAGAGATTATGCACCGACTATTTACCTTACCATTTTTTCAACTCTGCAAACCATAAAATGTAAACAAACCAAATGCAAATCTGAAAATGGGATCAAAGCCGCGAGCGACAGCTCACAGAGATGTGGCTGTGCATTTTATGTACGCACGTTTTTATGCGAAAACCCGCCGGTAATGTAGGCGCCATAAATATTGACGCTCGAAATCGAGAGTGAACTTCATTCATGAATGGCTGCAATAGCAAATGCACCCAAGCCGTCTTTAGTCATACTACATTCTGAATTGTATTGATACCGACTCGAACATCATTTATCAATCACGAAACAAATCCCTTATAGCATACCTAATTAAGATAATAGCAGAGGAAGATTTTAAATCAAGATAAAGAGAAAGTAATATTAGAAATAAAACTGTTTTTGTATATTCATTCATCTTAAAACGAATGGGTATCGTAGTACTCGACAGATAATTAATAGCCAGTAAAATCATTTGGTATGGTAATTGTTTTGTAATTTTTCGAAGATTGGAATGCACTGAGTAAGCTCCGTAGTAAAAAGTATAGTAAAATAGATGAATAGGTTGTTTAGATGTTTATTTAACGGTGTGGGTATATTTATACCAGTATTATTAAATTCTGTAACTGGACCGGAACCTTTTTCGATTAAAAAGCCCAAAAATTAATTTTGTAATGTACAAAATACTTTATACTTTATACAAAGCTTTATCAAGTAAATTAAGATGGCAATATGCAACTCCAAAAAAAAAAAAAAAAAAAAACTGAATATGGCTAAATAAGTGCCAGATGTGATCTTACAGTAACATCCACAAAATACTGGGTTGAGTGCTTCATTATTTTGGGAGATTGTGGTACTTTTTTTAACGTAGAATAATGAAACAAAAAACTTTGTTTCCTATCTTTTTATAAAAGACTGCGACTGCAGTTTCGTAGTTTTACTATTGAATTTGAAAATAATCTAAGATCAGATATCTGTATTGCAGCAAGTTGGGAGGGGTATAGTGGTTTCATATTGTCGTGTCGGTAAAAATACAGTGATAGACAAAAAAGAGTTGTTTGATTTATTTTTCTACCTAGAGAATAAATCATAACTCGACCCTAACCTTATGTAATAATCACTTCCAAGGAAGATGCAAAGTCTTTACAGTAATCAACTGTTTATGTGATGGAAGCAGGTGGAAGTTCTTCGAAGGAGATAAGTACAATAAAGAATACTAATTTAAGCCAGATATGTTCATATTAGCTGCAAAGCCTGCAGATAAGTGACAAAGGAAGAGAAAAAAATATTTCGGAGAAAATTTTTAAATCACACTGCAGGTTATGTTCGTTATAGACAGGATTTCTATTATTGCGATATAAGATCGAGGGGCAGATTCCTATTTAATCGGGGAGATTCACACAACTTATGCTAAGACAACATCACAAAACGTCTTACGAATAATAATCATCCGTAACTGTAAACACTCTACTTTATAACTTTATAACCACTTCACTACTTGACAGTTTTTATTACTAGACTTGAAAAAAAAAAACGATCGATTCCATAAGACACTACGTAACACACACCTTATTTCCGCATCGAGGACGATGTCTTGTATACATATATTCTCAATTCATATATGCACTCGTGGCGGTGACGTTTCTATTTAGGTCAGGGACCTTCTATGGTCTCGATAAAACTTCTCAACATTCGCGTTATTAGAGTGCCAGGCAACCCCAAGTTTGTATGCTTCGGAATGTCGGGAATTTACTACGAATTATTGCCAAACTTGTGTGCAGCAGTCCGTCTCGACAGACTCGTTTTGTAAACAATACTGCCAAGTGAACATGGACGTACTTTAAGGGATCAAAGTTTTCGGTTTGACCTAGTTTTTAAAATAACTTAGGCTTTTATTTTGTCGTGATACGGAAAAAGCCGAAAGTCGGTAAATACGTTTATCAGTCTTTAAATTTGAACGACTTTAAAAAGTTGATATCTGGTATAAGAGAATAAAAGTTTATAAAACTTCTTATCATGATTAAGCCTAGTAAAAAACTGTTGATGGTAAGGGTTTTCCACAAAAAAGGGAGTATTTAGTTTTATTTTCAAAAGGGACAGTATGCACTATAGTACCAATCCCACCAGTAAGGGCACTGTTGTTATTTTATTACACAGGGTAACTAAACGATATTGCTTGGTTGCCTTGCCTTAATAAAATGACTCGAGCTTCCTTCAGGTACTCATTTAGCCATCACATTCTATAGATAATTCCAAGGTATGGAATATGCTATAAGAAATTATTCGAACATTACCAAAAAGGCAAAAAACCCTTTTACGGGCATACACAAGCATTCGGAGGTGAGAAACGACGATCCAGGTATAACAAGTTTTTTTCAGAGCCCCTTTTTGTCTTCACTAAATACGTATTTTGACCACCGCAGACCACGCTTTACGTGTGATTAAAAATAAGGGTTTAAAAAAAACAACCCCACAACGTCGAAAACGGCACTTTTAGATGACAGGGTCTTCGGGGACTAAAACCCGG
The DNA here is from genome assembly GCA_019359885.1 of Listronotus oregonensis. Classification (NCBI taxonomy): domain Eukaryota; kingdom Metazoa; phylum Arthropoda; class Insecta; order Coleoptera; family Curculionidae; genus Listronotus; species Listronotus oregonensis. The sequence continues at coordinate 550,249 of JAHBCN010000013.1, forward strand.
TGTTTCGCATCCACAGCGGTCGTTTCCCGAAAAAGCTTTGTAGCTCTCCAAACGAAGGCCAAAAGAAGTCCATCAACTAAACAATTGATACTTAAAATAAAATACAAACCAGAAAGTAAAAAAATCAAATGAGACGACCATGTCTAAGCAAAACGAAGCATGTTTAATAGGTAATCTGAGAGACTGAATGGGCCGCAAGCACGGCCAAGAAAGGCACCCTTTGCCCTCCCGCCTCACAGTAGTCGTGTGCCAGCCAACAATAACGAGCCGACTTGTTGATGGGATAAATTATGGGCCTAATTGGATTACGTAAACATTCCAACCTGGTCCTTTCTCAATTTTACATTAAATGACCCGTTTATATTTACACCTTTCGTGTAAACATTTGTACTACCAATTAGACACTCTTGTGTATAATGGGCTTATATACAATTTAGTGTGGTAAAGTTTATTTTAATACCTAATTTTATGATGTTTATCCTATATAATAAGCAAGTCGTTATGATACCATTAATTTTACAGATTCTCAGATTACATACTTGTGATTGGCATCACCGATTATTAAAGTTAGTTTTATCATCTGTATTATAGTAAAGATTTGTTTTACATTTGGGATTTGAGTATGCATGTAATATGGATTATACACATATATTTTAGGTCCCTACTAAGTCCCTATTAGTTACCTATAAGAATTTGCTATGAACTATGTTATACTGAGACGGTTATTAAGAGTACCTTTTAGATATCTCGCCAACTTTACGTTTAGGGCCAAGGGTTCGCCTGAGACCAACGATGTGTATAATAAAAATATAAAATAATATATTATAATAGACCCAAAATCTATATTAAATACTATAACGTCACTAAAAAGTGCGTTAGTAAAACAGACGATTCTCATAAAGACACATTACCCAGCTTTCATGAACATAATTACATATTTAGATCAACACAGTTTTAATCTGCATAAAATAATTCCCTTAAAGTTCATATTTGTAAACATTACACTAGACAGAAGATAACCTTTGAAAGTATGCTACATAATCGTACTGCAATGTCAGTGGTTTACTATTTATAACTTTGATAGTTAAAAAAATATATATTACGAAAGCAGTGCCCAGAAGTCAAGAGAGTAATTAGCAGTTTCTAACACCTGTTTAATCGTTCTAACAGACGTAAACATCAATTAGCATTATGGCAAGCGGCAGAAAACAATAGAACAAATAATAGACGTCCCCAGAGAGATTACGATCGTATCGGCCGTGACCTCAACTCGTCGGCAACTAGATCGGCCGCGTAAAAACCGCATAAAAACAACAAATCATCAATCACGGTCCCTCTTCAGCGTCACTGACCTGGCTTAAGTGATCAGGCGCCGCTCGTTCAATGAGCAGGTATGTCACACTTCCGATAAATACTGCTGGCGATTGGGTATCAAGCCACAGTTGACGCCCCTTTTCCGTTTTTTATTGCATTGCCAGTTCACGTGTGTAACAGTAATCTAGTCCTCTGTGAACAAGTGACAGTCGGCACGAGCCAAACGATGCTTCCTGATTAAATTATTGTCGTCGTGTTGTCTTGGCAGGTTCCGATCCGCTCTTTCCGCGTTGTTGCATGGCTACATTCGATTTTATCGAATGTCTGTGCATAATGAGTTTACGTCTGTAGTATCAACCAGACAAAATCACGACCTCATGTGGAATCCCCGACGTAATCGTTTATAATCTTAATTTGTAAAACATTATGTAATAAAATACAAGATATTTTTTATTTATTTTTCAATGAAATCGTACAAATAACTTTTTCTTGTTATTTTTGTATTATTCATTAATAATTAAATAATAAACCCGTAAATTATATGAACTAAATAGTAAAAATCATTAAAGTTATAATCTATAACTACTGGTATGCTACTTATAATAATAAGTAAAATAAGTAAAAGTGTGACCCCTTTCGTGTTGCGATGGAAAAAACATGAGAGGGTTAGTGGCGGATTTGAGCTATTTAACTTATATAACTTTTCCAGGGTTCTCTATGCCATAGTTTAGCTTAATTTTTACAAATAACACAAAAATTGCATTTTTTTGCTTATGTCACTTTTCTTCCGGAGTGACGATATATATGATCTACAGTTTATCGCTTGACCGGACCGGTGCAACTCAATATATTCATTGTCTTTTATGAGGTGACATGTGACATCCCATAAAATAATGTTCATAATATGTTAATTCGGGTATGACAATTAACTTTTTTGCTTTAATATTTAAAAATCAGCCCAATTACCTGTCATTGCTTTAAATTATCAAAATCATAATATGTTCATTGTACGTACTAGTAACCCAGTTTGCTCCACTTAATTATGAGTTTACCTACACCTTTAGAGTTTCATTCAACAGTTTGCATGCTTGCTTTACGGTTTGTCAACGTAATAAGGTGCCGCATGTGTACACATTGTTGTGGGGAGATGCAATGCACTTTATGCACTTGTCGTCAACTCCCAAGAATGTAAACAAATACCTGGTGAAATTGCAGAGGTACGTGACAAAAGGTCTGACACCTGTGACTGAGATTCTCGTATGCCGTTATTTCTCTAAAAAGAAATGATGACCTTTTTGGTTATAAAGAAAGGGCAAATGGGCCGATCAGGTGGCAGCTTATGAAAGGGTGGATGAATGGATCAATGAACTCAAATATCATTTATTTAAGAAAATTATATGGTGAAAATGCCAACATAAATTAATTTTAATACACATGTATGAAGTTTCTAGCGTAAAAATATAAGCTTAATAGACTAAAGTTTTGTGGCCGAGTACTAAATAATAAATTTAAAACATAAGTTTCCTAACCTGTTGCACGTTTGATAGAATGTAATTAATTAACCATGATTACACACTAGAACTATTACCTCTTGTAATCTTTTGTTTTTACGTACTAATATTTGCGTTAAATTTTTGCTTAGAGCATACTTTACATTAACAATCTACGAAATTACTTACTACTTTATTATCTTCCATTAATATACCAATACAATCAAATATCTCGCAGAACTTCAGATCGTGTCAAAACATACGTACATAGTTTAAACTTAAAAAAATCCTTAATTTTTTTTCCCCATCAGTATCTTTATAAAATAAATGTTTCTACGATCTTACTAAACAAAATCGTATTTTCCTATTGGCTTACTGTGCTCCCCCTTCCTGTTATAAAAGTCCGCTTCCCATTCTTAGGTCTAAATAGATTTTAACCAAGATACATGCAAAAAAATTCGCTCTGTATATGTCTTCTGTACGTCAGTGCAATGCAGTCATATATTATGTGTAAGGCTGTTTTCTCGTTCTCTCCACAAAGTCTCCATGTTGTGGGACCATTATGTATGCTTATTTTCTGCAAGTGTTTTCTTAGAGGACAGTGGCTTGTCAGAAGTCTACTACTACTTCTCTTAACTGACTGCGCCCCAGAAAGAGGACATTAGCTGTTAGTTTCTTGGAAGGGTCGTCTAGCGTTGCCTTCGCATGTCTTTGACCAGGTAATGCATGCCAACGATCCAAATTTTATTTTACGGATCATCTACATATGGTTGTTTTTATCACCCGTTTTGATATTTGTGGGGTAAAAATACCCAAAGTCAACATTCTTATTCGGATGATCTGGATTTCTATATTTGCTGTTATATTCAGTTTCCAACACCTTTGATTTTTTATGTCATTCTTCTATCAAGAGTATAATACTGTGGCTTGGCTTAATTATTTTATCTGCTGTAAGGCAGAAATACATTGCGCGAATCTTGATTCGGGATAAAAATCGCCCTGTATCGTCCTCGGGCATAGTGTCTCCAAATCTAGACAAATATCAGATAGGCAAGGAAAATTCGCGAAATGTCATTCTATCTTAATTTTTCGGCTTTCTTCTAGACTAAAAACTTTTTCCGAAATATTCCCACTGCAACTTTCATGTATCCTAACAAATATTATTTATGGCTTGTTTTCTTCCTTTAACTGTGTACTACAAGGGGATAACATAAAATAACTTTGAGTACATCTCGCCTACGAGACCATTCTTTCAAACTCTCTGATGTCTTTACAATAATAGACAGGTCCATCATGGCCTTATCTAATTGTGTGAAACAAAATTCTCAGTCTTTTAAATATACCATGTTTTACCTTTTCCTTTAGTTTTAGAAAAACCTCCAAACTGGTTTGTCTTTTCTTCTCCGTGGTATCGTCATCTACTAAGCAGACCAATCTTTGCTTTTGCTCCTTTAACAACATATTATATATATATATATATATATATATATATATATATATATATATATATATATATATATATATATATATATATATATATATATATATATATATATATATATATATATATATATATATATATATATATATATATATATATATATATATATATATATATATATATATATATATATATATATATATATATATATATATATATATATATATATATATATATACATCACGTTCCACAGAGTAAGGCTCAACGCTGAGTCGTATTTTATTACAATAATTCCCGTCATCTTGGTCTTAAGGATTTTTCTGCTCAAAAAAGTAAGACATTTTGCCTCTTTTAATTTGTTGAGAGATAATTTGTCATAATTTCAATGTGCGGCAAAAGCGTTTTTAATCTGTATACCTTATCTAGTTTTTTCAGTGTTTTGACAAGAAGTAAAAAAGTCATTTCATAATATATAAATATTACAACAATGGTTTAACGCAAAAAAGTTAGTTTCTTAAGCCAACAATCTTTTAGATTCACCGAGTAAAAAAACAAGTTAAGTCATCGTGATCGTACCACAGACTTGGACCTCACAATCATGTGTGCAAAGTTGACAGCGGTTCTATTTTAGGTTATGATATCAAGCGTTGTATATAGGCGGCTCAGACCACTAACTTTTTATCTTTAGCAGTTTATAAAAAATGCAGCCATTTAAAATGTTTTTGGAATGACTGTTGGCACTTTTGTTATATTGAAAACCCGCGACATCGTCAATCGTTTGCTTGATTTATACAGCACCAATTACAGATACAATTAGAAGTATAACATATTAACGCGATAAAACGTAGTTTAAATTAGCAAAATATGCTATCTTATCGAATAAACTTATTGCTTTATCCACATAATCACGTAAATACTTCAAATAAACCTTGCATTATGTCTTAACTTCGCCTCTTCTACGTTATAAAACCCAAAAACCATGTATTTTTTTAATCTATGGTTTAATTGATGATTTTAAGATATTAACAATTTTTAGTATAAGTTTTAAGATTTGTTTTGGGGTATCTAAATAATTTACAACGCAACGATAACACCATACATAAGCATTCGTCAACATATTAGGAAATTCCCGACCGAACTTAAAATGTATGTGGGACAAGGTCGTTTTTCCATGCATTGTGAAGTAAGAGTGAGGCCATCTACCGATTGATAGAAGACATCTTTCAAGCGGACAAGCGTTCAATAAGTTTATTTCTTGAAGCTATCGGGAAATGCATCTAAACTTTTCAATCTATCGATTCTCTTTCCTAAATTTAACGATAAGGCAGTACGTATATTTATTATTTATGATAAATAAAGTAGCTAGGCGCTCCATATTTAACACGAAAATAACGTCTAGATGTTGATTAACATTGTAAGGAAAATTATGTCAATCAATATGGAAATGTACTAACTGCTCTCAATCATTTATTATTAAAAACAAAAACGCTCGAGTGCGCGATGTTCAAATATAAATGCGAAGTAAACAAGTGGTTCAAAAAACAATTTCTCCTATAGCAAACGGTTACGAGCCAAGAAACTCGGCGTTGTTTATTTTACTGTACCCGTATCTGCGCAACGGTCGTCAATACGGCGCCGTGTTTCCTATCTTTATTCGTCGAACCAAGCCAAATTCAACCTTATAGCTCTCCCCTTGACTGGGCCTCCAGCGAGCGATAAGTTTAGAGGAACGATGACAACTAACAATCGCTTCGGCAAAACTCGGCGCTGTATGAGAGTGTTCGGCTATCGAAACGAATGTCGTTATGCGGAGGCCGCCTGAAAAGAAGGCCAACTGCATGTACTTTTTCCTGACGCTGGCGTATAGTTAACTGACGATTCTGTGTTTAAAAAAGAGCTTCTATTTATGTTATTCGTCTCCGCTGGGAGGCGCTATCATACAGTCCCACGATCCGAGCTCTTCACTTGTTTGAATATTACACGTGGAGTGGGTCTACACCGTTAGTTGAACAGAAAAGCTTAAATATTCCTTGGTAGAACTGTTGTTTATTGTTCGCTAAGCAAAGAGAAATCCAACGTTATCGTCGACGTTTTCAATTAAAATAAAAAGTCCAGTTGCCTGTTAGATAGCCTTAATTCCGGCACGTTGGACTTGTACGTTAAATCCGATCCTATGCATATAGCCTAACGGTATTTCGTGGACTAAAGCGCTCTTTAAAAACATTTTTTACATACCTTCTATTTAGTAATAAAAAAATAAATAAACTTTTAGTTACTAAATTGCATTGACTTATTTTTTAAATCTGACCAATTAAAACAGAAAACAAAACCCTCAAAAAACACCAAGTATCTGTTTTTTTTTAATCAAAAACATCAATACTAATTACATATTTTCAAAAATCATGGACTGTTGGTCTCGCGTGAATTTCTCCTCCGAAATAATGTCTCAAACAAAATAACAGATAATTGCATTAAAGCTGCCGCGATGCCACGTGCTTTTTTTTTGTTTTATGCTTTCCCGTAGGTGGTGGGAGGCCGCCCGTAGTATTGATATCGGATATTTCGAGCCCGCCTCTTCGCGCCGCCGCCGTTCAAACACCACTCTGCGAGTGTGGCGGCACAGGGAAGAGAAGTTATTTTCAAAATTAACACAAAAACTTCCACCCTACAATCCCCGAAACGTGGCTTGAGCCCTTAAAATTTTAAGTAAAGTCGTAAAAAAGTCTTTGGGGGAAAAGACAGCAACGCGTAAAGAAATAAATCACATTAGAGCATTGCTTAGGTTATAAAAAAATATATTGGAATGGAAATCCTAAGATTTTCATCTATTAATATTGATTTAACAGATTTTGTATTTGTTATTTTTTTGTATTATATAGTTTATAGTATATTAGCCACAATTTTTGGGGTTCAATAAACTGTGGGTTTACCTCATCGCACCTACAATGTCATGGTAGACCGATGTAGTATATTTTATTTTAAACTCAAAGATATATTTTCAAATCCAAAGACATTTTGGGATAACCCAATATCACTAAAATCCCTATATAGCCGAAAACGCCACGGGGTTTGCAAGCCCACAATCAGGAACGGAGGGGGGAGGATCCAATGTTCCTATTGGACCGTTTCCCTGGCGATGTTCTACCCTATTTATCCCCACCCCGCTTTTCAAATGACGCCGGCAAAAACAAACTACGACGCGGAGCTCGGGTTGCTACGTCGTTTTAATTTGGAATGTTTGGATCGGCGGCAGCGGGAGTTTTCTCTTTTTAGCTCGCAGGGGTTGTTTTTAGTAGGGTTTTTGCAACGTAGTCGGTTTTTGTTGGCGCTGGCAGGGCCGTATTTGATAACCTTTTTGACAATACTTACTAAGATTTCTTTGTTTGATAGCACATGTAACAAATGATAGGTATTAATTATCAAGGTTTAAATCAATATAAAAATGTACTCCAACCTATAGGTGTATATGATAATCATGCTCCAACTTACCTCTTACAATACTGCTGAGCGATCAGAAATGCAATGATATATAATACTTGAATCCTGCACGTGTATATGTCAAAAAGCTCGTCCATCATCAAACATTCACAGGATATTTGGATCTAATCCATCCTTTAACCAGAAGTTACATTTCGGCTCAATTTTAAATAGTAAATTTCATTCATTAAAATACAACAGAGGGTACCTACAAACATAACATTAAAGTTAATTGATTGATTATTGATATATAATATAATATAAAGAAATGATCTGTTATTTTAAGTTCAAATATGTAAGGATGAAGACGGTATATTTTATTTTACCCAACCAAAACTAAACCATCGTGTTATTTTTAATTAAGTTAAGAAACAGGTAAATTTAAATTATTATTGTTTTATTTTTGTACACTATATTGGGGACTAAAACAGTGTAAAAATCACTATAAAATTATTTTACCAATGCAGCATAAATTACCCTAGGATCTTACTGTGATACAAAAAGAACAGGAAATGTTATATCCTAACAAATGCGGGATGTTATACTTTTCATAAGAGTTAGGATAAAGATTTTTTCTACCAGTGTGCGGAAAATACTACTTTACCGCACGCCGGGCGGGCAACATGCATGCGGAAAAGTAATATTTTCCGCACGCTTGTAGAAACAGACATTTAATTATTAGTTGCCAAAATGTACTAATAATCTCCTTTGACGCAGTCGATACTGATATCGGTATATCGGCAGCTGTTGTGTTGCCGATTATCGGTATGGTATCATATATCGTAAAATATAAAATAAAAATTTTTCTACTTTTTGCGCATACGAAATGTAATAAATAAAACTAAAAAACTTTTGCAATAGAACAGCAAAATTTTAATTTAAACAAAGCCTGTCAGACTATAAATAATAGATACATAACAGACATCTTGGAAGTCCAAAGTATTTATTTTATTTGAAGTTCTAAATAGTTTAATACTTCAAATTTAATTTTTTAATATTTTAACTCCATCTGCATTTAGTCTATTTCTTTTGTTGAGTTGTTCACTTGACACACTGCCAGCCGGAGCTAAAAGAAAGGTTATTGCTGCATTGCAAAGCCATTGATATTTCTGTTTTTGGTCTGCCACCACACAAAAAGTGATTTATTTTTTGATAGAGTTGGAGGTTCTAAATATAATGCTACTTCCTGTTCCCATCCATAGTGTGGCTTAGAAAGTCAAAATTTTCCAAAATGTAGTAAAACAGCTTTTTTTATTAAATTGTAGATGTAAATGGCTCAGGAATATTATCCTCATCACCTATTTTTTTTCCAAAAGTTCTGGATCCATGTTAGTCGGTGTAAGCGGACTTATATATAGTATATCAAGGGTCTAAATAGGTGGCAGCATAATGGTTTTTTCGTTGAAATACATTATCAAATCGTCTTTTTAGCTCATTTGAAATTGTAAATCGGCTCTTAAATATCGTACCGACCGATATATCTTATCGCTAAAAAAATAGTATTGTCTCGATGCGCTGATCTATCGTAATGGCTTAATATGCTATTTTTTTTATCTTTCTAAACAAATTTAATAGGCATAAACTTAACGCGCTGACATCAAAAAAAGACAACGTTATACTAATATTTCCTTACCACTATGAGTTTTTATTGGGTACAAAAAAGTAACCTACCAAAATTATCCACAAGCATTTGTGTAATAAAAAGCTTAAAATTACTTTTGGAGAAAATTCGACAATCAAAATTTCTCTTAATCCTTTCCTGCGTCTTGTGAAATGAGAAGAATAATACGGTGCGAGGAATAAGGGAATATATTTTTGGGCCATTTTAAATTTGATTCCCCCTCTTAAGAAAATTAATAGGGAAAGCGGCACAAAGTTCTGGCCGCGTCGGTCGTATAATACTTCCTCGTATAATACTTCCCCCTATAAAAGGGAAAATTCTAAACTTCTGAAAGGATCATTTTGTTCGCGGCATTTTTTAAACAGGGCTGTATTTGTTTGACATATTTAATGGAAATAATAGAAACGGAAAGTATTAAAGTTTGAAAGTCATTCTTTCTTCTGTTGTGTTTTTTAAATGCTTCTAGTTGGGATATTTAGAAACTTACCGCAACTACTTATCGGAAGTGATAAGAAAAGTGTGTCGAGTAAACTGAAAAAGAAATGCGTTATTCATGATATTACCGAGGAAAAGGTGATAAGATTTGTCAAGAAGCGTTTTATAAGTGCATAAATAATAATAGGACGAAGGCAATACATTCACAATATCTGGGGATTTATAAGTTATGGAACATACAGATGTTTAATGTCTATCTAACAATAATCAATATATACCGAGCGATAAAGAAAGGTAGACACCTATTTATATACAATATATTTTATTAATCCTATGCTTATATTAATACCGGACAATAGCGGACACTAACTGATGACTGATTAAGTAAGTATTCAGCCAAATTAGATGCATTAATAACAGAGTTAAGTTTAATATATCCTATCTATCTATAATATATTCTTCTTGGGGTATCTCAGTGCACCCTACCTCTAGCTCTAAGGGTCGTAGGGTAAGCTCAACAATTTGCGATTCGGGATATCTGTATCTGAAAGTGCGGAGGGTGATAAACATCACTGCACCTAGACCTCAGTAGGCCCGTTGTGCTACCTCCTAAAGGGGACTCCTCACTCAGTACGCTGCCCATCCTACTGATTTAAAGTAGGTGAGAACGTCGCCGAGGGGAATCTCCGTAATATCGGCCAAAGAAAGCCAATACTCGCCCAGCATGGATCTTCTCTTGGACGAGAGTGCGGGGCAGTCACAAGGGATGTGCTCCACCGTCTCGTCTTCCTGTTCACAACCTCTACACAGAGGTGTGTCATTTATACCCATTCTAAAGAGGTGTTTTCGTAGTTGACAATGTTCGGTAAGAACGCCCGTAATTAGACGAAGGCTCGCCCTAGGCTTTGCCAAGTAGTTACAGTTTACTGTTTTATCCCATCGTGTTGTAAACTGCTGATGAGAGTGTTTTTTAATTAGGTCCCTCATCGTAGACCCTGTCAGACCTACGAAAGGTTCGGGTCCGATTCGGGATATTCCACTCACGTTAGATCAAAGAGAGATCACGTGGTGTTAAACCATGAAGTCTACGCTTACTCTGGCCATATATGGTCTTGGGTTGTCTTGTTGAAAAATGAAGGATTCGAGAAATCGTCTTAAGATATAAAAAAACATGTAGTCCACTAATTCCTGAAGGGCCGTCATTTATTTTTAATAAAGACTAGAATTGTCATGCTATCATATCCAATGGCATACCATACCATTGCTATCACTAAAGCTAAACATACATGTAAAGGTTATTTTGTCTTAATTCTAACGTTTTGTTTTTTCCAGCCGGATGGATAAAAACTTTAGGTAATTGTGTAGAATCGCGGCTCCACTTTTTTGGGATGTCAAATCAACATAACTAATTTTTTTTGAGTTGTCAAATATTTTTATTCTTAAAGTTCATTAGAAATAGGATTATTAAAAAAAAAATTAAAACGTAAATTTTTCGTTAAAAAAAAATGTTTTGAAAAAAAATTTAAAAGACCAAAAATTGTTATTTATGATTTTCTTTTTCAAATTATTTGTTTTACGTAGAATATGAAACAAATCATAATAATAATGTCACAAAAAAACTGGTCAACTAAAAGTTTTAATTTCCGTATAAAAATAAGTTCGGCTGTTAATGTCTATACGATTTTTTTGGCTATATACTTGCAAATGCCACAATCTTGTTTTTGTTTATATATTTTTTAAATCGTAAGTTAAATAGTTAACAAAAAATAAAAATAGTATTTGCGTAAGCTGATATTTTACATTTGTACCTCCCCTTGTACTATTATCGAAACTTTTACCCAAACAGTTCAAAAAATACTTGTTTTAATATTTTTATCAGACATATTTTACCCAACCAATGCGCCCCATAAATCGACGGTTGCTTTACCTCGGGTTCAAGCGTTCGAAACAGTGTTGCCGCTATTAAAAATGGAACAAACAAATACTTATCTTTTTTTACACTTTTAATATTACAAAATATTTTTAACTTTTATAATGTTAAAATTTTATTAATATAGATTACAACACATAACTTATATTTTTTTAATTTTTATTTTTCCATAAAAACGTTTATTCGGTGACATGTTATTGAAATTATGATAATGTCATAAACAAAAAATGCCCAATTAGAAGTTTTTTAATTTTTTATGGCAACTAGACCGGGAATAAATCTAAAACGTTTAGAGAGGACATGACTATTGGGATTTGTTTATATACGAGAAAAAATAGTAAATCAAGATTATTGTCAGTAAGATATGAAGCCTATTGTGATATATAAATTGAAATCGATTTAGGCAAAGTAATAAATCCATTCACTAAGTTTTGATATTGATAAGTACTTCCCAATAGGTCAAGACAATATTTCCCCACATTTTTAGGTTATACTATTTGGGAGTATATTTCTAAAAATTATAACAAACAAATCTTCTAAAAAAAAGCTAGGTGTTTTACGGAGGTCACAACGTACTGACATCGACTTTAGGTGGGTTTGAAATTAAATAGAAATTGGTTGACAATATAACTGAAAATGCGTTGCTTCCTAATTTGCACAGAACGTAATATAACACAGGCACTTTATCATGATAAATATATAATTACTACTAATTATTTATTGAATACCACCAAATATAAGACTGAAAATAGATAACTGAAAGAAAAACATTTGTACTTTAAAATCCAACTTGGCATCAGTGTAATCGAGGTCGACAGCGAGGCAGCTCGAACGCTGGCGTCAGCCCCGGCCGGAGTTCCGAGAAGGGTGGTTGGGTCGAGCATACGGCCCCTCGAAAAGGGGCTGCCACCCTGCCGCCTATGGGGGCCGCGTTCATGTTACTAATCCTCGCTCCGTTTTGTGTTCAGGAACGGAGCGGCCCACAGAAATTACATTTTGTTATACTGGTATTAACGTCTTCTTTGTACTCAAGTTACGTATAGAATATATATAGAGTTATATTTGAAATACGAAAGTTAAATTTTAATTTACAAATAATGTACCTATTTAAATACATCAGCCAATTTTTAATTTGAAACTTTGTCATAATATAAATAACTATTAAAATATTTTATTTTAATCCCTTGCTTATCCAGGAGAATAGCCTTACTTGCTGCTATTTTGTCGTTGCTTTAAGTTAATGTTTAATGAGTATTCCTTAATACGTAAAGTAAATTCGGATAGAGAACCTTATATGTACCTCAAATCAAATTATGGACACAGAATAAAGATTTTCATACACATTTTATAGATTTATTTTTCAAATTGTAGGTAGCTATATGTATCTAACTTCGAAATATTTATTAATAAACATACATAAAGAGGACGTATGTATGCACATATATTTTTATATATATTTTTTTTCAAATATGTAGAGAAAGCTATATATATGTATATGTATATATATTTATATATATATATATATATATATATATATATATATATATATATATATATATATATATATATATATATATATATATATATATATATATATATATATATATAGGGTATTATATAATAAGTATCCGATATATCATAGTATGATATATCAAGTATATATAAGGTATACAGGTCTTCATTAATGTCTGGTCTACAATGCTTCGCTGACCAAATACATGTTGTCAAAGTTGCCTATTCATTTAGGCTGTTTCAAAATTTAATAAAATATCCCTATTTCCGAACTCTAATTGGCGCCGTGCATTTTAAAATCGATTTTTAAATGTCAAAAATATTCTTGTTTTAGCTCTAAGGTGTAGAAAATTTACCTGCTTGTATCATTTCACTTTCAATAATTCATAACTTTTGAACCAAGTTGTATTTACAGCTTTTTTAAAAGAAATGAATTTTTGTATGCATTTTTACGTTTAAAAGGTACTCTTGTTAAATGTCAATAGGATTTACCGTTTGCTAGATATTTTAGTAGAAAATAATCGATGCATACGCTCAGTAGGAAATATGCTAAGTCAAGACCGCCGAAAATGACGGTATTTTTTGTGGAGCCTAGTCAATGGATTTTGAATGCGTTGTCTTTTTAAAATTCAGACATAATACAATATCGACGTACTTTGACAAACAGTTGAGTAGTAGGTAACAAATATGAGTGAGTTATTTTTTAAATAGAAAACTTTGCATTTCGCATTATGCTGACATGCATTTACGCTAAGGACTTGCTAGTGGAAATGCTTATGAAGCTGAACGTTTGTATAACTGGCGTTATCATAATCGCATGGTTCCAACTCCAGAAACTTTTCAAGAATACTGGGGCGGTTAAGAGTGGCTGGAACATAAGAGAAAGCTAGACACCTGGCAAGTGCAGTCCGAACGGTAAGTACCCCAGATATCGAAGCTGCAGTCCTTAGTATGGTAAACGTTACAGCTGGAGTTTAGCACCAGGAAAGTAGCGTTGACGTGACATTAGCAGGATTTGTTGGTGGCAAACTTTAGAAGATGACGTATTACATCCCTATCCTGTTCAGCGCGTTCAGGCACTGCTACCTCGTGACAGGCCCTTGCCAATGTCATTCTGTCGTTGGTTTCAGCGATGCCTTTATTCGAAACCCCTTGAGTGAAATTCTTAGCCCATTTTCCGACGAAGCAAATTTCTCACCTAACGCTATACGTAATTTTTTTATAATTGCTATATTTGGTAAAATGCATTTTTATAAGGCACAGAATGCCAGTTATTCAAGAACAGTTCCCTGTTAACGTGTGGGCATTTATTCTGGGAGATGGTGTTGATAGGTCCATGTTTCATACCGGGAGAGATTGAATGGCAAGATATATAGTCCGCATTCTTGAAGAGAATTTGCCTATGTTACTGCACAAAAAAATACCTAGACTAAGGCCATTTTCTGTGACTTATTCAAGTCATATTAACTTGTACATTTTAGCATCAATTTATTTATAGTTATTTAAATCAAAACTACAATGATCTTAAAATAGGTGGGCAGGGACTTAACCATGGCCTCCTATGTCGCCAGACTTTATTAATTGGATTAAATGTCAATTGGGGACATAATAAAAGAAATTAGTTTGCATACACCTATTACATGCTAAAAGAAATTAGAGATGCAACAATCTACAAAAATTCCAATTATTTAAAATATTATACTAAAATAAAAGAAAGTATAGTTACATCACAATAAAATACAAGTATTTTATTCGTGCCTACATGCGGGGGTGGGCAAAGCCGCCCGAGCCTGTGATTTTGATCAGGAGCCCCATCTTGTTGAAAGTTTAGTGTTCGTCTGTTAGTTCCTCATTTTATATTTCAAGTTGCTCAAAAAAAGTTCATTTACAGAATTGTTTCATGGTTTTTCAAAACACTTTCAGCAATTAATTCAAACCAAAATATTTCGTAAAAAAATGCTCCTAGCGACATCTAATAAGACTATCTTCTTCGCATAAAAATGACTACCCAGACCCCTATCTTTAATTAAAAACTTGTTTACAGGGTTGTACAAAAAGTCATGTGGATTCGAAAGTGCCCATATACTTATGGCCCAGTTCCCTCTACTATTATGAGCTAAATTAAGAACAAATTCAAATTTCTCATGTCTTCAAACAGAGAAGTACCAAGTACGGTCCAAAACATCATCATTGTTAAGGAAATTATGCATTAAAAACATAAATGACAATAAAACTTTGACACCCTCTATCTTGCAAGCGAATCATGGTGGACCACATGTTCTTGCAATACTGTTTACCTTAAAAATACTGGATGTATCACTCTCTGAATTTTTGGTAAGTGCTTTAATGGCACCCTGTATATAGAATAGACAGATCCTAAATGAATGTAGTGGCTGATTACAAGTAAACATAAATTTCACTTATTATTTAAAATAGTATCCTTACCGGTCTGAGTAGACAGCTTACTCTAAACGATTTGTTAGGACTGTGCTCCATTCGAAACACAATACTAATAGTTCAAGGACAGGTTCTGATAAGCACGCAAAAATAATTGCAACCTATCCAGTGGACTTTGAAAATTTAGTAATTTTAGTGGCTGTAACTAGTCTTGTTTGTCAAGATAATCATACTTTGATTTAGAGATATGTCTGTGATGAACAAATCAACTTTAGATAATCAACAAGACTGTCAGGGAACCTTTCGCTAAACTATGTGTCCATGCAACTTTGGAGAGAATAAGACCAAGATCCCATCCTCATTACGAGTTGCACTAAAATAAAAATAGTGACCCCTTAGGATTGAGCTAAAGGCATCATGTTCCGTGAGTCCACATTTACATCAAATAGATATATATCTATATATATATATATATATATATACATATATATATATATATACGTATACCTATATATATACATATATAGCACATGTAAGCTCTACCTATGTATATATACCAGAAATATTTTTTTTTTATATAGTAGCTCTGAAAGAACTTCTTAATATTACAATCTTGTCAAAGTTGACCAATAAGCGAATTTGTCTGAAACCTAAATTACTAATGTCCTTAAAATTAAGAGCTTACCCTACACAAATATCTCTTATTTTTTAAAACTAAACTATCGCACTTAACCTAATACGCAGTACACGCACATGCACTCTGCTCTGCTTTTCAGTAATACGCTTAAACCAACTCAAAGGGCTTCTTCCGCTTAAGTCTTCTTACTAGAGCTCGGTGTTGCCAAGGAGCTGGATGGCCTCGATATTCACTTAGTAATGAGGTCGGTGTTCATGACGTTCTGACATTCTTAGTTAACCTTTCCACTGATTCCATGCCCATTTCCCGATGGAGGTCACTGTTCCTAACATTTTAAGGAGCATCTATTATAATCCTTAGTACTTATTTTGGAATCAAAAAATTATTTCGATGTTGCTTGTGTTCGTAGATTAGAAGACTTGGTAACCATAGGTCCAAACAGAAAAAATAAACGCTTAGGCAAAAAAAGCTTATTGTGTAAAGACAAACTGGAGTTTCTTCCAACTTGGCAATACTTGTAAATAGGAAAGAATACCAAGAAAAAGCCACTTTTACAAACATGTGCTTTCCAGCGTGGTTTAGCGTAAGTTATACCTAAGTACATTGCTGTATGTGCATAAGGCACCTGTATATTATATATTATAACTGGAATATATTGTATATATATATTGGTATAATTGACGTGAACTGATATATATTCATATAACCTAATATTCCATATATCAGTCCATATATATATATGGTTAACTGATACATGAAGTTTAAGTTGCTTCTTCAATAGTGTATACTACAGCTGAAATAGCAGTGTCTGATTACAAAGTAATCAATGGTATTATAATCTGGTATTAATATGTCACACGTGTATAGTAGCTACAGGACCGGACCTACTACACTACGTTGACTGAAAACTGCTCTAATTTCTCTTTTAGGTTTGAATAAGTATCACTCCTGTTTAATTCTACAATATCTAATAGTTATATAGTACTGCAAGATTTGCGAATAATGTATTGCAAAGAAAAGTTTTCAGTTTATGCATTAAACCGTCATTTCACACTTTGTCAAATGCCTGTGAAAATTTAGTAATTTGGCTGAACACACTGGCTGTTCTTCTAGTGATTTTTGTTTGAAGCACTCAATCATACTTATGTATATATAGAGATATATGTATATATATATATATATATATATATATATATATATAAGACTTCAAATACTATATATGTATATATATATATAAAAACCAGCAAATTGCTACCTATTTATTTTTCATTTAGTTGTCATACATTCAATCAGGCATAAAAAGAAAACTAATAATAATTAATCCCATGTGGTGAATTTAAACTGGGAAACTAAAAATTTTATAAAAAAAATAGCAGATGATCATGCACCTTTTAGTCGGTGATTGATATTTCTTATAGGCACGTCCTTTTCATGTTTACTAATATCTGTTAGACTGTTTGATAATTTTTTTACATAGTGACATAATAGATAACATTTGATGAGTTGTAAGAGTTAATATACATGTGTATTTTAATTTATGCGATCACCGCTCCAGTGTCTTCTTGACCCCGTAGAGTAACTATATATATTGTAAGTTATATATATAATTGTATATATGATTCGTTGTATGAATATTCTATATATATATATTGTTGTATTTAGCTATCCTGATGAAGCTTATAATCGTAGGCGATAGCTAGATATTGGATATATAATAGTTATAACTGAGCACTTAACATCTTTACTGCTATATATATATATAATATATGGGGGGATCCCTATATGATTCTACTATTGTATATATATATACTTCTACTTGTATTTATTACTAGTTGTCCTGCTGACATATATATATATATATATATATATATATATATATATATATATATATATATATATATATATATATATATATATATATATATCCAACTAATTCGTAAAATCCGAGAGTAGTTCTGCTATTTTTGAGAAGTTTATAGTCAAGACGGTAAAATGCGATTAGTATTAAATCAATTTAAATTTATAGAGCACAATCACAAATAGTCTTCAGGAAAAAGAAAGTGGAGGTGTATTAAAAATAAGTGTAGTGCTTCTACCCTCCCCCCCTCCCCAAATTATACATCATCTTTTATGACAAGGGTTACTGTTCTTCAATCATGGACAAAATATTCTAAGTAGGCTTCAGATATTAAAGAATAAGCAGTTTCAAAAAAACGTCTATTCCAATCCTTTTGGAAACAGAATTAATAAATTTCACAAAATCGGCTTTAAAAAAAAATTTAAAACAACATATAATACAATACATACTATATAAAAATTTCTTTAATGCATAATCTTACCCTTTTTGGCTACCCTTCCATCTTAACATACAATTCCAGCGGGGCCAAACTAACACAGTCCGACCTTGGTTTCCTCTCGACCAACGAAGAGGGCCCGGATAAACTCGTAGGCTTGAACCCTCCTCGTGTTCGGTCTCTCGGATTTTAGAGCTGAAAATAGAATGAATGGGTTACAAGTTGGATAAGTTCTGGGGTTGGAAAATTTCGGTAAATATTTTCTTTCGATGGTCGGTCGGGAAATAATAAATAATATGAAAATTATTTTAGGCCCAAAAGGTAGTGTCCATATTTATTAATTTATTAATTTTTCTTTTGAAGTTTTGTTTTTTTTATAAAAATGAAAGACTTTTTCTGGTACTTTGAACAACGTTGACGAAATACGCACAAGTTTTTGTGGGATTTGTTAAGTTAAAAAGACGATTTTAAAATCCAGCGGGTTTGTAGTTGGAAAAATATGCAAACCAAGGTAAATCGTCATTTTTCGAACACACATCGCCATGAGAAATTAATGTATCTTTTTGATTGAAACCTTTTTAATTTTTAAAAGGCAAAGGGACGTGTATCTTACTCGAAAGTAATTGTAACAAAAAATGAGGTAATTACGCCGTAGTTAAAGTTAATGAATTACCTAAGAACATATATATTGGTTTACAGGTTACATAGTTTACCTAATACGTAGGAGTAAAGAAAGTAACCTTTTGGAATTATGACAAATATAATGTACTTTTATTCTTAATATTGATTTAATATTTTTTTACGTTTAGAAATATTTATACAATGTTAAAATGAAATTAAATTTAGTAAATATATGGAGTGAATAACACACCAAAAATATTTTAAATTAATATCCGTTAATAATAGTAAACGCACTGTAAAAAAAACATATTTTTCGTAGACCTTATTTTTAATACTCATTTAAGGACGAAAAATGCATATGGCCAACGACAAAATTTAATATGTACCCCGGCGAAAAATTGCCTATTGTGCCTCATCTCTTTGCTGGCCTCGGCAAGCAAAGCCCATCCTTATCTATAACAGGCATTTTTTCATCTTTACTGCAGAAATAACTATTATTGTATTGTGTATATATACATAATTTTTTTCAATAATTTTTCGAATTACACACTCTCGTGAGACTAAAACAAAATGCTTACAATCGTCCATCCTAGGCTTAATACAGGTCAACTTTTAACATAACTAATAGTAAAATGCAGACACACATAAAAGTGTCTCAAGTTTGGCTAAAAAATATCTTACAGTTCGTCTATTCTAATATATATTTAATATGAAATATTATAAAATTGCCGGTTGACGTTTCTTTTAGAGAAGAAAAAACTGTTCATGCCTTCGCATTTGTTGGCTTCGACTGTATTTACGTGGTTCAAGCGTCGCCGTGTTCCAGTGGAAATGATTGTATTTTGAGTCACTCCACTTTTATACAGGGATTGCGTATTTTCCAATTGAATCATGGGAGAGCTCGAATATCCTTTGTTTCGGTATTACCAACCGTAACTTTATATATTGTGAATGCGTACTGTAATGTTTTTTAACAAGTATTTGGGAGTAAAATGTTTTAATTTAGAGGTAAAATGTTTTCAATACGATATAATTAAACTTTGTACGACTGGCAATATTAATGCTTGTTTTTAAAGTTACAAATTTTTAAATGAGAATGAAGTTGTATAAAAAAATATAAGATACAAGGTGTTACAAATTTAAAGTCAAAGAGAGCAAATGTTGATATTTCTATAAAAAATGTATTTTTAAGGCTTACTTTCTATAGCTGTGAATGTATGAACTAACCTAAATTTTATTAAAGGATCTTAAGTTAACGTCTTAAAAAAACTATAACAGATTTTTGTTACTTTTTTCAGAAAGAAAATCTAGCTTCCCGAAGGGTGGCTGAATAAGTGGTAAAAAACATTTTCATCTTGGACACTTGTTTTTTTTATATTTTCAACGATCAAATGGCAACACAAATTACCAACATATATAGGTAAAAACACATAAAACCATTATTGTAAAGCTTTTAAACTAAAAAATCTACCCCTTGTTTGTTTTTAACTTAAAAAAAAACTACCTAACGCCCTGAAACGTAGGTCTTCTTAATCTATCTCTATATATATATATATATATATATATATATATATATATATATATATATATATATATATATATATATATATATATATATATAAATATGTGATATTAAATAAAAAGATACAAAAGATGACTAAACGTTTTTATACACAAAAATTTAAATGAAAAACCCATTTAAATGCAAAAATAAAAGATTTTTTGACATCAAAGAATAAAAGAAGCATCTTTAAAAATATCTTTTAAAACACCGGTAAAATTCCCAACCATAACCCGGGTTTTAAAGAGTATCTTTCCTTCTCACAAAAAATCCCCTATAAACTAGCAACCCTCACATAGACCAAATGTCGGTATAACAGAGCCGGCAACCTACCTGGGGGCCCGAAAAAAGGGTCCGGTTCCAAAAGTAGTCTTGCAGATGCTGCTAGAACTTATTAAAGCAGGTAGACGGCGCGGCACATTATAGGTAGAGTCCCAGTAAGAATTATTATTCTTGGGATTTAAGATTTTTAAATAGCCCGCCCAGTCCTCAAAATTTAAATTTTGTTTGTTCCGAGAGCCCTCTACCTGCGCTTTTAAATATTTGATTTTATTATAAGTCAGGATATTAGCCTGTATAATATGCTTAGGAATCACATTACCCTTATGTAGAATTACATTTATACGATGTGTCATTATAGTCATAAAAATGGTTTAATGACAAAGATGTAAGATCAGTCACAAATTTGTTATTTCGGAACATTCAGTTAGCGGTCCACAACCATTTACAGCAAACCTATATCGTCACTTAAAAAGAAAAATGATATAAGTCCAAAAATCGAATTTTTGTGTTACTTGCCAAAAAATCCGATAAAGTTTGAAAGATAATACCCTGGGAAAAGTTAAAACTGAGTTCTTTCATTGTCTTTCTCCGGGGTATATTAATATAATTTTAAATAACTGAAGATAAAAACAGTATCTGAAAATCAAAGAATAAAAGTCATTGATTTCAGATAGCAAATTGTTAAAATTTTCAATTTTATAAGCAAATGTGGTTGAAATATTTTAAACACAAAATTCCCAATTAAAAGCCAACTGAAAGGATTTTGCAGAATTTGTTAGTAACAAACATTAAAACTTTTTTTAAATACTTTAAATCAGTTTTATCTTGGTTTCCATTAGGAAGAATTTTTTGATGGTGCAGGTACCCTATATAAGTAATTTTTTCATCTAATTTTAATCCAAACGTTTTTACTTAAAGTATAATAGACATTAAGCCTTAGTAGTTAAAAGTGTAAATCATTTTAATAATTATATTAATTGTTTCAAGATTACGTTATTTTTTAAATAAGGAGTGCATAATTCGTGTTTACTGTGTTTCACATCGATAAATGACACATAACTTTGTTTTCAAAAAGTAACTTTGGTTGTTTTCGTAACTCGGGAGAACTAAATACACACTTGAGGGATATTTAAACAAAAACAAAAACCTCATTTGTATTTATTTGTAATTTAAGTTGTTTAAGCTATTAGCACAATTAACTAAAAATCCAGGAAACAAGAAAGTAAAAAATAACACCATCTCAGAAAGGTATTGGAAAAAGTTACTGAGGCCTGTGCTTATACTTGTCAAGCTATTGTTTTTTTAGTAAAGGAACGGGGTTTCCCAAAATATTTGTTATGCATTACCAAAGGCTAATCTTTATTTATAAGTGATCTAATCGGTGGATATAACAACCAAATGAAGATGGCAGGTTCTTCATAACGTTTCAATTAAAGGTTAATCATTTCGCTTATGATAAAAAGTTAAAATTAATAGGTATGCACCGCTAAACCAACCACAAATTAATTTAAAGTGTTGGTTAAAAAGCGCACGAATAATGAACTATAAATTGCACTTGCCGGAATTAATTCCGGATTGAAATTTGACCTGCCTCCTAGGGTGTTGTT
The DNA here is from genome assembly GCA_019359885.1 of Listronotus oregonensis. Classification (NCBI taxonomy): domain Eukaryota; kingdom Metazoa; phylum Arthropoda; class Insecta; order Coleoptera; family Curculionidae; genus Listronotus; species Listronotus oregonensis. The sequence continues at coordinate 572,868 of JAHBCN010000013.1, forward strand.
AAATGGAACTACAGGTGTCTAAATTGTCATTTATATTTTACTGAAAGGGATCGAAGCAATAAGGGTAAAAATTATATTTTTAGAGATAAATTTAAGGGAATTGGGTTAATATAGAGTTTTTTTTATGTGTTTAGAATTTTTAAATTGTATCAATTATGCCTATATTTATTTATCTACTTTCGTCAAGTTTATATCACAAGTTTAAATAGTTATCTTAATATAACATAAATACATTTTACGATTACAGTCTGAGTTAAATTGGAAAAAGGTATAGAATCAAATAATTGATGAAATTCTAAAAAACTTTTCAGATTTTGAAGACGTATTTTCTCGTTTACGTATGGCTTTATATGAAAATGATTTTTCTTTATTTCTGTATCAAATTGTTTAAAATTAGAAAGGATTTGTGTAATATCTAATGAAATCCACACTGTATAGTGTGAAAATATAAAATTTTATATTTTCCTAACTTATCCCAAAAAGTAAACTTTCAGTGATATGAATCACCTTAAATACGATTTCTTATGTATCAGCAGGTACATGGTTATCTAACCAAGAATAAACAGGGCTATATTTGGGGCTTTTCTTGTATTAAAAAAAAATTGTGACAGCTGGTGGATTTTTTCCGTACAATCCGAAAGAACACTTAAAATATTTAAACTAATGAAATGCATTATGAAATTAATATTTTTTTTATGAAACACCTTATTTATTGCTTTCTTTTTAAAAGCGTCTCATTTCTTTTAATATAATCAATAATAGTATATTATATTATAAGGATTAAAAGTGCATCTTTTAGTCCGTATGATATATACTATTTTTTCTCCAACCAAGTCAAAATTAATACATTTAGTTATTCAAAAATAGTTTTTTTTTTAAATCCTAGGATTAAAAGTAGCACTTTTAATCCTAGGATTAAAAGTGTTGCTAAGCAACAAGCACATTTTTGTACGGTATGAGAATTGATAGCTTTTGCACCTGAAAATAGTACAAACATTTTTTGATGGTTGGAGAAAAAAAATTTCGTATTCATTTTTAGTAACAACATAATTATTTTAAATCTTATGAGAAATTTGGTACTAAAATTCTAACAATAAATTTCTAAAATGCCAAAACAGAAAAACACAACATTATATCAAAGTCTGGCGTTTATTACTCCAACCATAACTAACCCACTTGTCTATGATTACTACTTTTAATACATATTGGTAAAAGAGAGACATAAAAATAAATTAATTCTGTTGTTACTAAAAATGAATTCGAAATTTTTTCTTTTTATTCAGATGTATTAAAAAAATTAGACGCTTTTAAAAAATAAACAAATTAATGGGTTTTCCAATTAATAAAACGATAATTTTATTTTGTATGTCTTTTCTTTTATTTCAAATAATTTTTTTTTAGATTCTATGGAAAAAATACAAGGTGGCAATTTCATATTATTAAATATGAGTAAAGCCACAAATCTCGCCCTGTTCAGTCCTTGTTGGATGAACCTGTAGAGCCCTGAAAAAATATCATTTTGGTTTGTCTTTTGTGAATCTTGAGATGGGAATCTCTATTATAATGGGAAAATTCATATGGTTAGCAGAAAAATATTACAATTAATTTTGCATACAAAAAAAAACTCTTCGCAAATCCGGAGCAAAATGCATCAGTTCCTAAATCTTTCTGAAAAAACTAAAGCAGTGCATAGCGTTAAATGCGAGCTTAAAATCTTTAATTTTACACCGTCACTTGCCGTTATTCAAAAAGTGTTACGGTGTGCTAGAACGTAGAACGGCAAAGCAACAGCAACTCGACTAAAGCCAAGGAAAATAATAAGTAAATTAAATAGAAAGTGCACACTTATATAAAATCAAAAGATTTGCAAGAAGTAAGCGTTGGCGCTGCCAGTCTCTGTTGCCGTTCACCGCACACTACGACTATTATAAACGCGCATTAAAATCAAATAGGCGAGTTTCACCGAAATGTTTTACGCTTTTTGTCTTGCAAGCACTGCGAATAGTGAAATGCTAACTTCTTGTTTTATTACGAACAGGATTTTTAGTCCTAGTTAAGTAATGAAGATAAATTAGTCTATAAAATTATTTAAAAACCACAAATTTTGGACACAAAAAAATCAATTTTTGTGCTAGCATTGAATTATAAAAAAATTACTAGCACATATTATTACAAATAAAAAAATATTAAATAAAGAGGTGCATAAACATTAGACAGAACATCTTGTTCAATCGTAGCTAACTGATTCCTACATTATAAGTAAAGTATTACAGCAAACTGAGGGACAGGGTAGCGGTAAAAAATATTGCTGCGGAACTGCAAATACCCAAGAGTACAGTGATCAAGCTAAACATTGAGGGATAAAGGGAAATTAAGAAAAAAAATCAGGTTTCAGTAAAAGAAAAACGGAAGACTAGCCAGAACTAACCAAAACAGCAAATAGCTTCTGCTCCGAGAAGCTGGCCAGTATAATTGCTCCTCTGGCAACTCCCAACAGAGCAACACTTAGTGCCATTCTTGTGCATCCCTTTACATTCCACCTAGGAACTCCCCAATCTTACCACATTGTTCGTTCCTTCATCGCTACAGTGTCCAGACTGTGGAACCTACCGCCCGCAAATTTCCTTTCTTCCTCAAATCTCCAAATATTCAAGTTCAGTGTTAATAAACTACCTCTTACTACATCTAAGACACCCACGATACGTTAGTACTTAGGCCTTCAGCCTTTGTGGATTGTTCTAAGATAAAAAAAGAGCGTTCAATTTAAACAACATATGTGATTCCAGGCGTCACTAGGGGCACAAGCAAACCCCAAGGTAACGTCTAGGCTGACGTGAATGCCAAAAAGAACTGGACGTCCTGGGAGAATGCAACAGGGTAACCCTCATGTGGGTACCAGGGCATTCGGGAATAGAAGGCAACGAAAAGGCGGATGAGCTAGCGAGACATGGATCATCCACACCATATCTTAGACCAGAACCTGTCCTTAGAGTGACCAAAACCACAGCACGAGGGCAAACCAGGGAATGGATCCGAAGCAAACACTAGGAATACTGGGAAAGCCTCAGCAGAAAAGACACGGAAAAGTTTCATAAGGGGTCCATCCAAAAGAACGAACGAAGAACTACTCAGACAACGTAGGAAAAGACTTGGTATGACAGTAGGGTTGCTAACAGGGCACGATAACCTATAAGGATATCTACACAAGATAGGCTCATACAATGGGGACCCAAGTTGCAGAATGTGCGACGAGGGGGAAGAAACAGCTTACCATATACAAAAGACAGGCATTATTTGGGCAACCGAAAATGAGCCCAGAAGAATATATCAACCAACCAGTCTCGGGGTTATACAGAATTGTAGAAGAAACAAGACTAATGGGAGGATTGGTATAAAAGATAATGGGAGATTAGGCACAAAAAGCCCAAGAGGCGGCGCTGGCTCCGGTAGTGAATCAAGACGGCTTCCACGGAGGAAGAGGAAGAAGAAGAAGATTCCACGAAAATACTTTTAACTAACAAAAACAAACAAAGAAAAGACATTTTTATGAAAAATCCCAATTAGAACAAGCTTATGAAAAAGAGTAATGTTTCTCGACACTCTTCTTTGCTGTGTTTTGTAAACAGCAAGATCATCGCTGCCTTAAAAAAATTTTTAAACACATTTTAAGATGTAATTCCATATTTTTTCCATCTCTACAAATTCTTTAATTCTATATTGACCTAACTCTGGATTTTATACCTTTATTATGCCCTACAAATTATTATAAACATTAGGAATAGTTGTTGCTTATTAAAAATTGAAATTAACCATTATATCAGTAAATTAGACAGACTAAAAAACCGATTATCCAGAGAACCCTAACAGGGCAAAAAAATGTGATTCAGATGTGTGTAAAAAGTTTATGCGAACTAATCGACTTTTTGTCTTAACATTAACAGGTTTAAAATAATTTTCTGATGAAGGGTATACGATATAACCGAAAAGTTAGAATAAAATTATAATCCTTTTTATCAACATAAAGGGTTAATTACCAAAAACCAAATCACAAAAAAAATAACAGAAACAGTACAAAAAAAGAAGTCCAAAAAACTAAATTTAAAAGAGATATGCCCTTAACGATATCGTTTTACTTTCTTATCCTCTCTAAGCTTGCGATATAGAATAGTACATACTAACATAACAACCAACAACATTATCAGCTTATTAGAGTATGAAAGTGAAAGATTTCCTAAACCAAGTACAAACATACAATACCCGTCGAAATATTTCATCGTTTATTAAACAATACGCCACTGCTATTCAATCCCCAATCAACTACGCCAATGTTACTACAAATTCTAAAAAGCTGCAAGGTTGTTTTTAGTACAAGGGTACAGTAGAAACTTATTTGTTAGACAAACCAATAATTACAGCACAGCGTTTTATTCGCAAACAACACTGACGTCATGCAATTGGCGAGATCATACCAAGTCAGCATGGTCAACGAAAATTATAGGAATAAACAGGACATATTTTTAGTGTACTGTAATGTGTAAATATCATATTTTTAGTAAAATCAAATTTATCAGAGATCAGAGTATGTAACATAAAAATGTATTTTCTATCCGGGCGCTTAAAGCCAAAAAATCCCGCAAAAGCCGCTTTCTATTTAATTTAAAACTTTATATTATTTCCTCTTGCTATACTTATACTTCGAGTCAGTCCTGCTTGGTAGAAGTTGCGCTGCAGGCCGGTTTTATATCGTCGAAGGCCGATTGCTTGCTTGTGTCATGAGAAACTACGTCTCCTCAAGGTTATTTTAACCATCGGACGTTTACAACACGGCTTCGAAGCGTTGTTGCCGCCTATTTTATTAACACGAAATGCCACAGCAGCTAAATCATTATGAAAAACATCCTGTCCTAAAACAAGAAACGCGATATATGCATTAATTTGCTAAAATTGTCTTGAATGCATTATTTCTTATAACGTTTACTTATGAATAACTTATTTTAAGAGTACACATAATTTAAAAAAATGTTCCTATACAGCTTATTAATAATTATTGTCAATATGTAACAACAGTTATGTATTTTACATTTTTTATAAATTTGGACTTCTAAGAATTAAGAAATTATAAGGCGTATATTACTTCTTGTGTAATACCAGTAAATTTGGGTAAAAATACCAGATTAACTTCATTATATACACATATTATGCACTGTATTTTTAATGTTGATAGGATGGGGGTTTTCTTTTCATCCATCAAAAATTATGATTGCTACGAAAATATATTATGAAACAAAATCTTGGGAAATATGAAAATGGATTACTTTTTTGTTTCTACATAAAGGATTGGTTTTCAAAATACCTCGAAACTACCCCTCTCTGACTTACGAAACTAAACGTAACTATACTTCGCCATTTTGGATTTTGATACTTTGATCATAATATTATAAAATATTCTTAATCCAACACCTTTTCGCCAGAAAATATGGTGAAGTACCGCTAGTTAAGCAAAAAACTAGGCAACGCTGCCGTAGACTTAGCCTGCGTTGTTGTTCACATCGACTTATTTCTCCAATTAGCGGCTAAAATAATTTACTGTTTCTTGCTACTGCATAGCTTGGATAATTCCATAGCTATATCCAATAAAAATAAGACGGAAATTCTAGAATACCATAATCTTTTAAAAACAAAATTATGTTTTACCAGAGTTTTTAATTATAAAAATGGATTTTAAAGTACTTATATTTATTGTATTGTTTTGGGAAGACATGTTACATGTATACAAAATCATAATAGTTTTACTAGTATTCAAAATTAAAAATTATACATAGGGTGACCCAACATAAATGCACAGTACCGGCATAAGACACAAAGATCTCATAAAAATAACCTGAGAGCGGAAATTCTAAAAATATGTTTATCTTATATTGTTTGTAATAACTTAACTCTTATAAATGATACCTGATAGTAGGTAGAGAAATTGCAGCAGGGTTGCCTGACAAAATTTGACCACAACTATCTTTAATATACATATTCCCTGGTGATCCAGGCACGACTCACCTTTTTTCTGCATTTTTAAAGACAAAAAAAATAAAACTTAGGGATATCAAGTGAAAATTTGAAAAATGAGGTACCGTTAGATGCAAAATATTACCAATAATCCAAAAATGTAATAATATACAGGGTGTCTTATTTGAAAATTGAAAGTTGAGAACGATTTCGGTGAAGCCGAAAGTCACCGGATGTTATGTGACTTGTCAAAAAACGTCAAATTTGGCGTTATATGATATCCCCAAGTTTTATTATTTTTTTTATTTTTCTATCTTGAACAGTGCAGGAAAGGAGAGGGATCACCCGGTATATGTAATTAATAAAAGCGGTCGAATCTCGTATTAAAAATACATTTGAAGTGTTTTTTTTTTTATGTTTCTAATAACATATGCAACATATGACTTATCTCTTTAATTCAATAAAATATAGAATTGTTTTTATTGTTTCAGAATTGTGCCATGATGGGTTTGCAAGCAACCACCACAGCGGTAGTATCAGGAAAGCGTAAATTGGAAGTGGCAGATATTGAAGCGTCACCCGCAAAGAGTGGTAAATGGGACCCACCATCAGCGACTAGCGACGATTGCATAGCAAGATTACGGGCAGTAGCGGTACCGGCCGCTGATGCGTGGCGGGCACCAACGCCGTCTCTGGCAGCTACGTTGCTTAGTGAAGATGAGTTTGACGATGATGAATTTGAGGACGAGCTAAGCGATGAAGAGAAATGCGCTGGCGTTGTGCCACCGTTTGACCCTCCGCGGTTTGCAACCCCTGTACCACAACAATCCTACGGCAGGTTAGTATTTCTAGAAAATATGAATACTCTGTAAAGGAATTTAGTTTTCTAAGGTTCTATTAAACCAAAAAATAACTTAACACTTTCAAATGCCTAGATAAAGAATCAATATACAGGAGATAATAATAATAAAAATTGAAAACGCTCACTCCAACACTTCAAAGCAAATAACGACCGACATCGCATCATAGTCAATTGTGTATTTTAGTTTATATTTTCGAAAAGTTATAATGTAAACTTCAGTACCCCTTTGCATGAGGTTTTAAGTTTAACCACTTAGAAATAAATTCAATGCTTATTACCTTTTAACTATACCAAAACTAATTGAGGTCAAATTAAAAACCTATTGCCGGTTACGCATTAGGTTTGGAATCTAAAAACCTTTCGCAAAATTTGAACCATAACTTTCAATAAACTAATAGGTGTAAAGAGGTTTTCAACTACACAAAGATGTATTTAATGAATAAGGTAATCCTATGACTTGTGAAAAAACAAGACAGAGAATGGATAGAATGACTCATTACCATTTTTGTTGCAGGTACCAATCGGCAGACTACTGGCAATACTACCAACCGCCTCAGCAGCAAACGATACGATGCGAGGAAAATGGTAAATCGTACCTAGAACTCGGTGCTTCTCCGCAAGTGAAAACGAGAACAAGGTGTTGCGACGGTAGAACCCGGTGGTGTCACGTGCCGTGTTATAGACAAAGGCGACTGGCTGTGTTAAATCTTTCCATGTGTAAACTAGCGAGGTATAGACAATGTTCCGACCCCTCCCTCCGCAGGTCTGTGCTCATATGTAATACACTGAGGAGGTTGGAACGCGAAATGGAAGCGGATCCACCTGAACCAAGTTACCCTATGTTACCTGAGATGACTCCTCCAACTAGGCCGTGTCCTGTAACTGAACCCAATTATGAACAAAGTCTTCGGGATATGGCGTGTTCCTCTGGACGGGCCACACCGTTTCCTTCGACAGCTCCTGATACGGATTCTGGTTTAGGTGATGAGGACAGTGAACTAGGTCGGCCTATTAACTGGGGTTCAGTGCTTAGTTTGACGTCGCAAACCGACCTAGAATCGTTAAATAATAATGAACTTTACGCCGAACTAGGTCTTAGTAATAGTGATCAAGATTGGAAAGAACCATCAACTTCACGGACTGACTCAATAAATGAATGGGATGGTTTTATGCAGGTTCTAGTAGGCGGCACGTAGCAATAAACCCAAAAAGGTGTTTTACTCAGGTTGTGATCCATTATTAAGTTAAGAAAGTAGAAACTTGATAACTGCAGAACAAATTTTTACAGCTTTTATTTTTGTGTTAAAGCGATTGGACTGAGTACTTATTAAGTCATGCAATGCATCTCTGATCTCCATCGCTCAATTATACTTACTTAACGCAGCATAGATAACAAAAATACAAAGTGAATTGATTCCACATAATTTGTTGTACCTAAATCAACATTGGTGATAGTTATATTAAGACTATAAATGGTGCTTTTAATTTAATTAGTTCAGATTTTTTAAATTTTACATATTAAAGTTCAATAGGTTGAAGTCTGGATAGCAAACTTAATTTCCTTTTATTCTAATTACTGCTTTGCATGTGTTACAAGCACTGATTAAAAAACAGGCCGTTATACCCGTTAATCGGACTTCAAGCTACTGGCTCCTAATCTACATATTCTCACTTAAATTTTTTCTATGCTGCGTAGCTCAATAAAACTTAGGAAAATGATATTAGAACCCGTAAGGGCTATTTATGTGTAAATATTAGAAATATTGTAAAAAATGTAAATAAGAGAAATATAAAATAGGTACTATATGTTTGTACATAACTAAATAAACGTTACTATAACTGTTTTAAAATTATATGTGAAATTTATATGAGTATATAATTGGCAGTATAATAAAACACCCCAGCGAATTAAAAAAAAATAATTAAATTTAAATTAACACTTTATAATTATTCTTATAGGTTATTTTACATAGCCCTTAAAGGCAGTTCCTTGTATTAGCAATTAAACATATTTACCGAACAAATACTTTAATGGGTACTTCAAACTTCGCTGGGTGACTTATTCTAGTCGTCTCTATTGCCCAAATTTGCTAAGAAGAGCCAGTATTAATGTTTGATATAAAATTAAACAAAATTCGAAAAATGTTTTAAACCGTCCTAAATGCTTCTTAAATGACGAGGGCAATAGAAAAATAGGTTTCTTAAGTGTACGCCATATTTCTCTACGTAAATAGTTTCTTTTTAAATTGGTTAAATTAGAATCATTGCCTTATGGTTGTGTTTTTCAGGCTTAAATCGCAAAACGAGTCCTTTATATTTCTTGCCACAATAATTATATTTCAGTTTTATTTTTTTAAATTAAAATATAAAGCTGTATAATTTTATAAAAACATAGCGTTTACTTTAAATATAAATGTATGTAAATTTAATATACAATCTTGCCAAAATTACCATTAAACATTTAATATGTATGTTAAATTAGAACTAAAGGATATATATATATATATATATATATATATATATATATATATATATATATATATATATATATATATATATATATATATATATATATATATATATATATATATATATATATTCATATAATATGTAGTAATATATATTGCATAAATGCCTTTATTGCAAAGCAAAGAAAAAATAACATAACTTCTTTATCACCAATTATTTATGTATAGCTCTTCAAAACAAATTAAACAATATATGATTTGCAAGGACTGGAATTAAGGCTCTCCTATAATTCGTGATCCCGGCTAGTAAGCAGGATTTTGACGCAAAATGACAAGACAATTAAATATTTAAAATTAAAAATAGTATGAAGTATATTAGTAGAGGAGCCGAAGAGAAATTATTCTTCACCCATCTGATAACTGGATAAAACCCATTTTTTTGTTAATCTTAGGCATAAACAAATGAATTTTGACTATATTGCCTATCAAAATATGGTCAAGACTATTTTTAATTAAATTAACTTTAATCAATTTTTTTAAACTTTGACTACGTGATAACTAAATAAATTTTGTATAGATCAAAATTTTGAACCGTACAAAACATGCCTAGCTGGTCTTGTCCGCTCATTTTTAGTCAAGACTATCTGGCAAGCAGGTGCAAACAAATTAAAAACTTACCGTTTGCACCTGCTTGCCAGATAGTCTTGTCTAAAAATGAGCGAGCAAGACCAGCTAGGCATGTTTCGTACGGTTCAAAATTTCGATCTATACAAAATTTATTTAGTTATCACATAGTCAAAGTTAAAAAAAAAAGTTGAATAAAGTTAATTTAATTGATCATATTTTAATAGGCAATATAGTCAAAACGCATTTATGTGTAAGATTAACAAAAAAATGGGTTCATCCAGTTAACAGATGGGTAAAGAACGATCTCTCTTCGGCTCTTAGACTATATAGAATTATAGATTAGATCAAAAAATATATTAGACCAGTAGGTATATATTTACCTATTTCTTGTGGGATATATATTTTTTGATCTAATTTTTAGTTATACATAAGTACTCTATGCTATTTTTAATTTTAATTAAATTATGTAAGCTCATATTTTTTTTGTCATTGTGCGCCCCAATCCTTGTCGAGGGAAACGAGAGGAAGCGAGAGACGAGAATTTCTCGACGGCATTACTTCATATATTTATCATTTTACCAAAAAGGCCTCAATAAATTATATAGTTATTGTCCAGAACGAGCTATAATTAAAAAATCGCAGTTAAACAATATTAAAAAATACTTTGTGAGAGTCCTTTATTTCGACAATATCACGTCCGCTTATATTTTACAAATTTGTCCCCAAGAGCCATATCGCTTATTACAAAAACCAAATATATTTTTTATAAACTTTCTAATAAAGGCTGTGTAAAATACAACTATTAAATAATTTTGGCAGGATGTGTTTAAATCTCGTCAATTTTAAACAAAAATTATAAATAAATTAAGCTGGAACATAACATTAACACGAGGGCACAAATTATGACTGTTAAAAATTATGGTTAATACTAAATCAGTTGTTATAGTTGTGTTGTTTATTCCATTTCTCAAACAGAAAAAAATAATATTATGGCAATCATATACATAATATACAGTTTTAAGAAAAAATCGCTGTGTCTTTATTCTAAAAGAGATTTATAAACACAAAACATTTTAAAATATTTTGTTAATAAGGCTGCAATAAAGGATTAAATTTAAATTAATTTTGCTGCATTTAAACTTTTGCGAGGTAAGTCACCATTGATGGTATAGTATTTCCAAAATCTGGTCTGGGGTTTTTCTGAATTAAATATTTTATTATAAAAAAATTTCTGAAGTCTCTAATAAGATATTAAGATCCGATGGACAACAAGGTTATTTACAATGAAATGCTTTGACTACCCAACTGGACAAATATCAATTTTGTATTTGTTGTAGATTTAAAAGTTGCCAAATTAAATCTTAAAAAATAAATGCTTATAAGAGGAGGTTGAGTAGTCCTTGTCTTATAGGAATGTAATAAGAAATTTTAGTCATAATTAGGAAAATGCATAAGATTCAGTTTACCGTATATATTGTAAAATAAACATCATAAAAAAGCGCTTTCGGCTAAACCGCCATTTTTCATGCTACTTGTCAAGGATGACGTTTAGACAAACGGTTGTAGCACATATCAAATGTGTTAAATGAAAAGTCGCCACAATTTTATTAATTTTGAAAAATTTAGGTAACATCATATTTTTAATGTTATAAAAAGAATTCATCGTCCATCTGACAAATATTCAGTTCTGTTTTTAAATTAAAAATGTGGCTTTATTCAAGTCTATTAATGATTTTCTGGTTTTGTAACTGCAACTTAACACATCTGACATATTATTAAACCATTTGCCGAACCTTCATGTTTGCCAAGTAGCATTGAATATGCTTCCTTTTTTTAAATATACCTACATGTTGATACTCAGTCTCCTGCTTTTTTTTATATAAGATTGTGTTGTGTTTTAGATAATTCAGCAAGCCCATGCTAACAAATATGGTGAATATTACTGTTTCTTACTACACAATCTTTATTACTAAGAACATCTATGAGATAGTTGAAGTCCTAAGTTCTTAGCTAAAAGGATTTATCTAACGCAAAGCATTATTTTTTTAATATAGCAATTTTCAGTCAAATTTTGAGAGAGTCTTTTAGTACTGATTTTAAAGTTTTTATAATATTGAATGCAAAAAGTACAAAATTTAAATAATTAACTTAATTATGTATAGATATATCAAACATCGGGTATACATACAGGTATTTTTAATAAAGCGTTGACTATATGTTCACACATTTCTAATACATTCTGCCTTCATTATTAGACCAAACTTGAGTATGGGTTTATATAGCAATAACAAAAAACCTTGTTAGACTAGACTACCAACCATTTTTTTGGAACAGTTCTTGCCATCTTTAGATATAAAAACACTAAAAAGACCTGCGCAAAATTTTAAAAAGAAAATACAGTAAAGAACGGTCAAAAACAAAAGAAAAAGTTAGGAATTTTGACTTTCAATTTTATTTTTGACTGCACTATGTAAGTAAAAACTTAAATCGTCCCACATCGACGTTTGGTCAATAATTACATTTACGTACAACACTTGGATGTGTGCAAATAAACATGTGATATCATGTAATATGTTAGATGTTAAAAATTAAATTGGTATATTATACATATTACCTCATTTATTGTTTTATATTTTTATGTTTTAATATATTAAATTAAACCTTAAATTTGTCTTTTACTACTCATTTCATAAACTAGTCCTCAACAAGACAGGAATAAAACAACCAAACGTGTTAGTCAAATGTTTTACAGGATTTAATATTTTGACAACAACCGCACACAATATAGTTATTTTGACTATTTTATACATTAGAAAATATTTATTACAAGTCATGTAAATCAGAAAAAAGAAAAAAAACTCAGTTTTGTCCAAAACAGTAATAATGCAATATAAACCATTAAATTATTTTAAAATACTGTTTGCGCCATCTATAAATATTGGTACAAAACATTTCACTTGCGCCATCTGTACCCTAATAGCGGGACTTTTAAAAGGTAAGTTTGCTACATTTCATAGTAGTAATTTGGTTTGTTTTAACAGTTCCCCAATAGATGGTGCTAAAACCAAATTTTTGTTTAACCTTTGAGCATATAACTTCTAGAGGCAACTCAGTCGCTCGGACATGCGAACAAGCGTGCGAGGGTATCGCAGCATGGCACAACGAATAAGAGGCACGATATTGCGCATATTTGCTGACGTAAGCGAGTGTGTTAACAAATTTTTTTGTTTCTATCTCATTTCCATATCCAAAAAATATTGACATATTAGGGCGGCAAAAAGTTAAATCCGGTCCTGTGTAGAAGTGTATATGATATTTAATTTTATTAAATATCTCTTTTAGATTTAAATAGGTTTTTTTTTTGCCAAATCACAAGCGTTTTTCTAACAAATTACATTTAAATTTAATAAAGACAATCCTCTTGTCTACTTACTAGAACAATGTAGAACGTTGCAGCGAGAGAAAGGTTATACAGCGATTTTTTGGCGGGGCTGTCTCTAGAAGGTATATGTTCGAAGATTACCTTCGATTATACACTACTAGAAGTAGCCTTACTACTTGGCCGAGCAAACAAGCGTGAGAAAGAGAAAGAAAACTGGATATAACCTTTTTGCCCCGCTCTGCGTGCGGATATTGGTCGGCCAAAGGTCGGAGTGTATTCCATGGAAACTAGAGAAGCGCCGCTTCTAAAAACATCATTATCATTTATTCTTGGTAAGCGAAAATCAAAGGGAAATTTACCTGCCATTTAGTAGTGCCGTAAAAGTGTAGTAGTCTGGAGTAATTCCTAAACCACGTGGTGGCGTTGACCGTGTGGTGACTAAAAGTACAAACTCTTAAGGAAAAAAAAGGCTCTGGCAGAGATTGGTTGTATATGGATTTTGAGATTGCCTTTTGCAGCAACTTAATGTGCTTGCAAGAATTTGTTATTTTTTTCTTAAGGTTTGAATAATTTCCTAAGGTTTAGGCATAGACTGTGGAAATTACCACCTGAATGAGCTATCAAAATAACCCGTGAAGAAGTTTAAGCCAACTAATTATGGCAAGCAAGCAAGAAACCAGAAAAAAAGAAGACATAAGAAAAAAAAGAAGACATAGTTCCTTTTTGACCTCCGATCAGTGAAGTGCTCGCGATAAAAAAAACTACATAGTTTTTTCCGGGAAGGCGGCTAAAGGCGCTGTATCAACAGCTTTTGCCATCGGGGATCAAGGAGAAACTCAAGCCAAACGATGGAGTCCTTCTTCTGGGGCTAAGCGCTGTGAACGAAGATTCCTATACCTGTTCCTTTCTGAGGGCCCCACGCACGAGGGATTTTCCTAATGGCGGAAGATGGTTGCGCGCTCAGCAGGGAGGGGCAGTACTGACAGAAAACGGTTATGCGTGATAACAGAAGCAGTCTCTGGTCGGACCGCCATTGTTTGTGCCCTGCATCGATATTTTTTTTTTGTCAAGAATTTAAGTTTTGGAAAAGTTCGGAATTTCTGGGGATTACAGAATCCGACTATCCAGAAGTTCCATCTACAAAGCCTGGGAAAGCTCACGTTGGTAACAACGTGTGTCTGGAAAGGGGAGACCTGGCTGAACGTTCACCGACGGAGGCCAAGAAAAGTGAGAACAAAGCAAAGCAAAGAAGACATACCACATCAGTTCCTATTTGACCTCCGATCAGTGAAGTGCTCGCGATAAAAAAAACTACATAGTTTTTTCCGGGAAGGCGGCTGAAGGAGCTGTATCAACAGCTTTTACCATCGGGGATCAAGAAGAAACTCAAGCCAAACGATGGAGTCCTTCTTCTGGGGCTAAGCGCTGTGAGCGATGATTCCTATATCTGTTTCTTTCTGGGAGCCCCACGCACGAGGAATTTTCCTAATGGCGGAAGATGGTTGCGCGCTCAGCAGGAAGGAGCAGTACTGACAGAAAACGGTTATGCGCGATACTAGAGATGGGTAACTCGATCATTCACTTTCGATCGAATCAATCATTGACCGATTTCTCAAATGATCCAAAATTTTCAATCGTTCATTCAATCAATCATTTTTATAAGCGTACCAAACCAAACATCCCAGCGATGGTCGATATTTTGATATGGTGACACATGGCACACTGGACTGGTTATTGATTAGCATGAACCTCTCTTTCCTCGTCTAAGGCATGAACGGTAACAACACTAGTCATCGAACGAATGATTGCAAGCGGAGCGGGCGAACCAAAGCTAGTCGCCAGCCAGACAACACAACTTCATTCGTTACGTTACTTTCCGTCTTTCAGTCGGATAGTGATTCGATCACTGCGAGCGTACGAGATTCGATCGTTCAATATTCATAAACGATTCGGTCACTGTGATCGAATCATTCACGATTGACGCTTCTCTACGCGATACCAGTAGCAGTCTTCCTGGTCGGAACAACATTGTTTGTGCCTTTCATGACAATTGACATTGAAAAACTTTTGATTTTATAAAATTTTCGGGAATTTCTGGGGGTTTCGAGCCCGCATCCAGTTTTTCCACTACAAAGTCCCGGAAAGCAGAGTCTGGAAAGGGGAGACCTGGCGGAACGTATTAAATTACAGGCCAATGGGGTTGTTTTAACCCCAAACATGTTAAGAAAGAAAGGAAGAAAGACATACCACATAACCCTACATATTTTAAACCACATAACCTCACATACTTCAAACCAAAAACACATTTACATGTAAAGGAAAATAATATACTTGTACATTTTCAAACTAAAACAATGTTTTATATTATTGGCTTAGGACTCGGTGATTGTAAAGATATAACTGTTAAAGGCTTGGAAATAGTGAAAAAATGTGAGCGGGTGTACCTGGAAGCATACACTTCAATTTTAACTTGTGGTACAAATGCACTTGTACGAATACATTTGTTTTAGATTAGTTCTTTCTCATTAAAATACAAAAAGAAAATAATTGCCTTGTTGATTAGGTTTCTACTGGAACATAAAACATATGAACTGTTAGCTGGAAGTTTTACTTTAAAAGAGTTAAAACTAAAGAAAAAAAATATTTACATTTTTTTTATTAGCAAATTAACCATTTTTATATACACATTATTTTTCTGCAACACATTTTATTTCAAATTCTTAGAAATGTTGGTAATTTTTTTAATTATAGGAGGAATTTTACGGCAGAACATTAATAGTAGCAGACAGAGACTTAGTCGAACAAGGAGCAGATGATATCCTTGAAGGTGCAAAAGACAAGGATGTTGCTCTATTAGTAGTAGGGGATCCATTTGGTGCTACCACACATACAGACCTAGTTTTAAGAGCGGAAGAAAAAGGAATTAAGGTGCAAGTTGTACATAATGCATCAATACTTAATGCTGTGGGCTGTTGTGGCTTACAGTTATACAGTTATGGCGAAACTGTATCAATTCCTTACTGGCTGGATGGGTGGCAGCCAGAAAGCTTCTATGACAAAATTGTAAATAATTTTAAAAATAAAATGCATACACTATGTTT